>PVJI01010528.1:0-59960 GCA_004026765.1 Micronycteris hirsuta
TCACCAACCCTTCCTGAGAAAGCAGCCTAGACTGGTATCAAATACATGTCTCCTTCTGTTTCACCGGATGCATGTGTACATAGTAAGGAGTTCTTACTCCAGAGTGAGGCTCCAGTCATTCTTCGCAGACCCACACTCGCCATCTCTGCGTGTGCCAGGGCTCATGCTCAGCTGCCATGCATCTGTGTGGCTTACCAGTAGGCATCAGCTCTGATTGGCTGGAACCCACACCATAGCTGTTAGAGGATACTGAATATTGACTATTACCCCTGGTGTAAGTACCAGGGTCAGTCAAGATTCTGGTCCGTATAGTGGGCCAAGCAAGGCAAGCGTGACGAGTTACAGAAGTTCTTAGTAAAATCTATTCTGACATGGGTGTTCTAGTAAGCGATGGGGCCAGAATTCAAAGCCCTTCCTAACTGGCTTCTGCGGTGTATCAAGTAATGAAAGCATTTTTCAATTTGATGGGTTTCATCTGCATTTTATTAGTCTATATCTGGAAAAAATACGATTTGTACATCACTTTGCTTGCAGACTTGTCTTTATTATTCCTTCCCCACCTCCTGGGGTGGGTCCAGGATTTGATTTTCTCTCTGCTCTTGGCACATTTCTCATCTCTTCTCAGAGCAATATACCCTTTGCGACCGTCCATCTGTCTAGCCTGCCCTGCTGATGAATACTCTGCCTTTTCCAATTCCCCTTACTTCCTCTTTAAGACCACCCGCCTAGTCCTCCCTGACCTTTTCCAGCTCTCCTGACGTCCCATTGCTCCTTATCTGTGCTGTTTGATTGGTTGGAATCCTGCAGATTGCTCTGACAGCATTTCTCTCGAAACTTGACCGGTCACAACCGTTTCACTGTCTCATCGACCTTTTCTCATCGTTTAGCGGGTTGTGTTTTTCTCGTATTAGAACAACAACCACCACCAAAAACACTACAAACACTAAATGTGTGGGCATTTTCTGGATGTTACCATGTGAGAGAGGATCTTGATGTGTGTATCTCCCCTGCTCGTGCCTGCTGGGGTTAGAGTCGGGGACTGTGTAGGCTTGTGACCTTCAATGGCCACCTCTGCAGCTTGTGGGCTGATGGTCATTACTGATGAGCGTCAGCTCCGGGAGATGTATAGAGTTTTACATCGGGGTCAGCAAACTTGTTCTGTAAAGAACCACATCGTAACATTTTCAGCTTCTCAGGCCATATGCGCTCTGGCGGCGACTCACCTCTGCTGTTGTAGTGCAAAACTAGCCAATGACAACAGGTAAAGGGACAGGCAGGGCTCTGCTCCGATAAAATTGTTTCATAAAAACCAGGCAGTGGGCCAGATGTAGCCTGAGGATCTTAGCTTGTTAACCTTTGTTTTAGAGTCATTTGGCCTTCTGGCTAAGTGGGAGGTAACCTGAGCTGGGAGATGGAAGATTTAGCTCTGACTGTCAATATTTTTCTCAGGAGCTGAGTGAACTTGGGTTAGTCACTTCATGTCTTTGGATTTCAATGTTCTTATATGCAAAACGGGCTTTTAATTATTATTATTAAGTTTATATTGTATGTTATTTGTTTCACATTTCTGATGGTCATTTTCCAGCTGGTACGAGGATGTATAACTTAAAGGACTTGTTATTGTCTAATGTCTCAAGGATAATGTAGTATGTAAATGATAACGAAGTCTTCATGTAACAAAAATCCAAATACAAGGATTATGGTATAGGTGTTGCATTTCTCTCAATCAGTTGTCCAGGGCTGATTTGGTAGCTTCATGATGTCAAGAGGGACTCAGGATCCTGCTATCTTTCTGTCTCACTAGTCTCAGTATATGGCTTTTATTCTCGAAGTCCCTTCATGGTGTGTATGTGGCCACAGTAGCTCCAGCCATCATATTCACATTCCAAGAACCAGATCAGCGGAAGGGGCAAAGGTAAAAGGGAAGTCCTTTGAATGACTTTCCTGGAAACTCCACCATACGACTTTCATTTATGTGCCACTAGCCTCTTCCATCTTCTAGAGAATCTGTGTTTGAGCTTGGCACATTACTGCTCTAAATAAGATTTAAAATAAAGAGGAAAAATGGATATTAGGAAGGAAAGTAGCAGTTTCTGCCACATACAGATTTATATAATGGCCCAATTTCAGCAGATAGGTGACCCAAACCCCAGCTGTGACACAGCATTTCTATCTCACATTTGACATTTTCTCTGGTGATGACACAGTTGAGTTTACACACTTGGTAGTTAAACGAGGTTGTGATACATTTCATTAAGAAAGAATTCTGTAAGTAATCTTGTTTCCCTTAGTTTTCCTCGTTATAATACTGGCTGATCCCAGTGTCCCTATCAGGAGTAATGGTAATAGCAACAAAAAAAAGTCAAAACTAAGATTGGCTCTGTCACCAGCCCTGACCAATTAGGACAGACACCAGCTGGTCAGACGCCTCGGTGAGTGCCCGTAGTCCTGAAGCAGTGAAATGCATGGGAAACATGGAGAGAGACAGCACTACATGGGAAGCAGTTGTGAAGAACGACCAGAGCCTCACTCTTGAATCAGTCGCTCACTGTGCACACTTGCCAGAAGTGAATGGGAAAGACACGCAAATGCTGACACTGGTCCCAGCCCCCGCCCCCAGGAGGCGGCCGCTGGCGTTTACTCTCGGTTTAGGCCTCAGGCGGACCCTTCTTTCTCAGGTTTTAAAAATCAGCCTGGTTTCCTAAGTTGGCTGTTACTGCAGGCTCTGAAAACCAATCCTGCCTGTTCAAAGAGAAATTTTAAAGATTTAGTCTCTTTTTATTGATTTCCATGGAAGGAAATCCTTCACTCTAATGTGATCCAATAAGCATGAAATAGTTGCTCTCTGTGTTCCTATCAGTGGGAAGTCCTCACATTTCTCTACCTCCAACTCTTTTCCACCAGAATGCTCAGGTGGGCAGCAACGGTCCCCATGCTGTGCAAAAGGAAGAGGGTTTTGGTCACCTTGATTGGGAAGAGACACTTGCTGGTTGAGCTCTGAGCTGCAAGTGGATTCCCTGCTGTGCTGCACACATAGGATAAGAACTGCGAGGTTATACTTCCTGTGCAATCCCCCTGAACGGCCCACTGCCACCTGCTTTAGCGACGGCAGCTCTGGCATGGCTGCCTCATTTTGCACGATATTCTATGGGTGACTTTCCTGAGTTAGACAGCACAGGCCCCACCCCCAATAATATTATGCAGAATTATATTTTTAAATATAATATTATTAATAAAAATATTTTATTTTTTATATTATGTATATACAATATAGGAACGTGTTCAGCCTTCCCCAGACCTTCAGAGTAAATCCTGCATTTTCTGCTTAGCTTTTGATATATATATATTTTTTCCTGGTTGGAGAGTCAAGAAACCAGAATGTGGGGTGGGGAGACAAGGGAGAAAGAGAAAAATCAGTGCTGGGCTAGGTGTTGGCAGGCCAGGTGGTGGCTAGGTGTGGAAAGAAAGTTTTTTTGTTTTTTAAAGTCATTTGGACTCTATATTTGGATCCTACTCATGATTTTTGAGAAATGCAAGGAAATGATTTTTTAAAATAACTTTTGCTTATTGAATTGTCTTTTTGGCAGTCATAAACTCCACAAATAAACTAGGCGGGACCTATGCAATAAAGATTGTATTTTAATAAAATGTAAACTGAATGGGGTGATCGTTTTTTTGAGAAGTTGCTATTTATAAGTCGCAGCTTCCTTGTTTAGGTGGACAAACAAGCAGACCTGAAGCAGACCTTTTTTTCAGGAAGAGTTACTTAAGTGGCTTCGACAGCTCCACCGATGGAGGGTTTAGTGGTCACTTTCCATCCTTGGGAAAGGGTGTAAGAGGGCCTCTTGTCACTGCCAGTTCTTTGGGGAAGGTGGGCTCATTGGCACAGGGGCCAGGAAGCCATTGGGAGGAAAGGAACCAAGTCCCTGGGTGCTCCCTTTTGAGGTTCAGAGTTAGTGGACACTCCCAGACGGGTGGCAGTGGCCCCCAGGGAGATGCACTGATTACGCAGAAAGAAGAAGCAGGCCTCCAAAAGGCACTTGTGACAGACAAGAGTTGGCTTAGTGACTGAGCCCAGAACAAAGACTTGGCTTGTAAATGTGAACTAAAGACTTGAAACTCTGGGTGCCCACACATGGGGTACCCCAGCTGAGGTACTGTGGAGGGAGGGGATTGTCCTTCCTCAGAGGATGTCCTTGGCTTGGCCAAGGAGCTGGGTCAGCACAAGGAGCAACAGGAAGCATCCAGCTGAGTTTTAACAGCAGCGGGGGCAATGCAAACAGACCAGGGCTGGGCAGGAGTTCTTCTCCTCTTCTCTTTGCCTAACGGTCAGTAACAGAACCCGAGGATTCTTGAACCATTCAGGAAGGTCAAGCCCAAGAATGAGAAAATGGACATCCTACTAATATGGGAATGCTTGAGTGATGAGTTGATGTGTAAAAATATTTGTACCGTGTCAGGAGGGTTCATACCCAGCTGCATTAGAAAAGACAGATAAACTCAAAGAGAAGAAAATGCACAAGACCTGTGACAATTATTATGATACCTCAGCATAAACTGTCTTCTGGATTTCACTGTCTTATTATACATATATGATGGGGCATATTGCTTTTAAAATGGCTATTTTTTTTACTTAAAATTACTCATCAATGAATATTCATTTTTGCCCCATTCGTAATACTGAAAACATCCTATTTTTATTATTTATATATTTATTTATGTTTACTTCCAATTTTATTTTGTATTGATTTCAGGTGTACAGCTTAGTGATCAGACAATCATATACTTTACATAGTGTTCCCTTTGATATTTCCAGTACCCCAACGGGCACCATACGTAGTTGGTATGACATCATTGGCTATATTCCCTGTGCTCTACTCACAGCCCGGGACTATTTAGTAGCTGCCAGTTTGTAGTTCTTAATCCCTTCACTTCTTTCACCCAGCCCCCTACCCCTGTCCCCGCTGGCAACCGCCATTTTGCTCTCTGTGTCTGTGAGTCTGTTTCAATTTTAAAGTGCCGTATTTTTAGATGCACTATATTTTATATACCGAATGTGTAGTCATGCTTTTTACTATAAAGACAATTGCATGACATTTCATTACCCTGCTAGCTGTGGACCTGACTTCGGTTGGAGGCAAGATGAATAATGGGTAATATAGAGTAATGGGTCAGAGTAGTGGATTTTAGATTTAGGCAGGCCTTGGCATTATTTCTGAATCTGCCACTTCCAAGCCATATGATTTTAGGGAATTTATTTAACTTCATGTACTTCTAGTTTCACCGGCAGTAAAATATGCGTAATAACTTCAACTTCGTAGTGATTTTGTGAGGATTAAAGTATATGAAGTATGCAAAGGGCCTGATACAGAACAGTTATGCAGTCAAGGGTAGGTACAATAATCATTCATTCATTAGTGCAATAACACTTACGGAATAGCTACAGAGTTTTGGTCACTCTGACAAATGCTTAGGCAAAAAGATTAGAATATGGACTCATCCTTACCCCCAGGAGGCTCACAGATAAGATACATCAGTTACAGAACAAGGAGATAAATGCTATAATACTGAGGAATGCACATGGGACCAAAGTGTCAGTAAGGAGACAGTGCATTGGCCTTCTGGGTGGTTGCGCCACATAAAGGACACAGTTGTCATGCACTCCTAGGCACGTCTTCACTTCCTCTTTTGCCTAGGAAACAAGAAGCAAGTGTCAGCTTCACAAGTACAGCCCCTGTGTGCTTGCTCTGTGACTCGGAGCATGCGGCCCCTATCCCTTAATTCCTTAGCTGTATAGGCATTGTTCAAGGCAAAGAGACTCAGCCTTATGATAGCAGGACCAGCCCAAGCAGTCCATGGACCATGAACTCACCTGAAAGGACAGTGTTCATTGGATAGAAAGTATTATAATAGAGATACATCAAGGGCCCTTTGGAGTTGTTCAGCCAAGGAAGAGGTCTGTAACTCAACTGAGAAATGGGACCTCACATGGAATTCTTGTTTTTCCTGAGACAGCTGATTTCTGGTACTCTGCTGGACAATTGGAAGAAAATCAGAATGAGTAGTTACACGCATATAGCATTATTATTTGTATCAAAGAGACCCACCTGGATAAACCTCATTTCTATTTGACAAGGAGAGAGAAGTCATTGCTTTCGTTTGACAACCAAAGATGAACTGACCCACCTGATCCATGAGGGATGTTGGGACAAGCCAAACACCAGAGCTGGAACATAATACCCGTGCAGCCACACCTAAAGGGGGGCCTCCTGACCCTCATCTAAAGAGTGAAGATCGAGCAAGGAACCCTGTACTGTGTTCTACTTCGTATTAGAAGTGTGGGACCAACTCCAGGGCTGGGACTGTTCTCTCGGTATCTGCACCTAGGAGGAGCTCTGGAATGTTCACCTAGAGAGCAAGGACTGAGGGATGAGGCTTCTCTGGACAGGACCATCCTTAAACACACACCACGTGTGTCCAACAGGTTTACTCTTTTAGGCCAATTTTGGTCTGTTCAGATTTGTGCCAGAAGGCCTTGAGTTGACACAGACTCAGGGCCATGCACAGGCTCAGTGGCATAGAAGCCCATGATTGTTCAGTGAGTCCCTTACAGGCACAGGAAAAGGTGAGGGCTGACATCTTAAAAGATGAGCAATATGGGCATAGAAGTGTTTGTAGAGATTCTTTATGTATTATGAAAAACAATCTTTATCTGTTACAGATGCTTGGCACATTCAAACCCTCTACCTGAGAAGCAAAGGGGTCGCTGAATGAACATATCTAATAGACAAATGATTATTATTTCTAATATATAAAGAACTCCTACAAATCAGTAAGAAAGACAACCCATAGAAAAGTGTACAAGGTATACCAACAGGTACTTTCACAGAGAGAAAATTGCCAATGAACATTTGAAAAATTGCACACCCTTTTTAATAACCAGGAAAATAAAAATGTAAATGACAATGAATGAGATATCTTTTAAAGAACCTATCAGATCTGCAAAAATCAAAAAGTGATGAAGTCCAGGGTTGGATGGGATTGTGAAGAAATAGAAGCTGTCACACACTGTAGTCAGAAGTATAAGTTAGTATAGTTTTATGGAGGACATTTTGGCAGTACCTATTGTAATTCTAAATGACCCTATCCTTTAACTCAGAAATTCCAATTCAGAATTTTGTTCTAGAGAAATACTTACACACATGCACAAATACATACAAGGATATTCATTGCAGATGCTCACAATTTGTGAAAAATAATTAACAACCTACGTGCCCATCGAGGAAATTAAAGAATTTAATGTATTGATAATACGGGAATAAATTTAGTTGTTTAAAAGAATGAGATACATGCACATATGTACAGACATGGGAACATATGTTAAGATATAAAGTATAAAAGGTTATTTTCCACGTAATACATACAGTATTATCTCATTTATAATTTTTGAAATCAAAACAATATATTCATTTGTGTACTATATATGTATGTAAATATAACTTTTAAAAAAGCTTCTAAAAATAGAACCTAAATTAAAGGCAAATAGAACCTTAAAGGCAGTGGGGAAACTGGGGGTCAGAGGTGAAGGATGAAGAAGAACTTTTAATTTTTTACTCCATGTACTTTTTAGGTTTAAAATTTTAACCATTAGAATGTGCTCTTTGATTGTTCTCTATGAAAAAGTCAGAGTTGGGAGGGCACATGTTTCATTCCAGAAACGACAAAGGGGCCGTTGGAGATACGCTGGGGCCGACTCTGAGAGTGCTGTCTGTCATGCTCCGGTTTAATTCATTCTGAAGGCAATCGAGAGTTATTGAAGGGTTTAAGAAGAGAAGAAAGGGAGCCAGGCATGCATTTCTGATGGCTGTCCCTGGCAGCACTTGGAGACTGGGGACGCCACCGGTGTTCAGTGTGTGTTTATTGAATGGATAGGTGAGTGAATGGCTGATTTCTTATGGAAACGCCTGAATGTGAAATCAGGAGCGCCTGCTCTGAGACGACTTTCCCCCTCTTCTCCCAAGTCAAATCAGAGAATGGTGTGAGCAGCTTAAAGTCAGCTTGAAAAATGCAGAAAGTGGAGCGAGCACAGGTGAAGAGGCAAGTATGATGTGCTCAGTGTGGTGATTTCTAACAGGTTGTTATCCACTCCTCGGAGAGGTTTGGCCCAACCACTCCTTTGGTAGTAACAAAATAGCAATGTTTGCACATCGTCCATTTAGTAAAGAGAGAGCAGCCTTAAGATTATGCCTGTAAAAGGCGCTGGCCAGTGTGGCTCCATTGGTTGGAATATCATTCTGAAACTGAAAGGTTGCGGGTTCGATTCCTAGTCAGGGCACATACCAGGGTTGTGGGTTCAATTCTTGGTCTGGGCATGTTACAGTCCCCTGTCAGGTGCATCAGAAGGTAACTGATCAATGCTTCTCTCTCACATCAATGTTTTTCTCTCTCCCCCTCTCTCTCTCTAACAAAGCAATGAAAAAATACCCTCTGGTGAGGATTAAAAAAAAGATTATGTCTGTAATATTATATCTGCACATGCCTCAAAGTAGAAGGGCCTCTTCCTGTGCCATCTTGGATTCCACTAAGCATGTGCCCAGCAGAGAAACTTTCCCTTTATTGTTGTATTTCTCCCTTAGTAATGGCCTGTCATCCCCCTGGGAGATTGGAAAGCCTGTTCTTCCTCCCTACATGGGGGTGGGTAGGGGGTGGGAGGGAGGGGTGTTAACCCCCTTGGCAGGGCAATGCTGCTGTCCCCTGGAGTGTGTGAAACTGTAGCTTTTGACCTAATTAAAATTAGCCAGTTTTTCTCCCTTCTCTTTTATTAGTATCTAGCTACCTATGCTAACTTTTAATGAACATCATGAGTTCTGGTCTAACTTAGGAAACGGCTTGCCTTTGGTTAAGAGGTATTATTAGCTTATTCTCTCCTGTTTCTCTCCTCTACTTCAATTCCTGAGAGCACAATAACCTCAATGGTAATAACCATTTATTTATGGGTGAGAAAACTGAAATTCAAAAAAAGCACCTTGCCCCAAATCCCATATAAGACGTATATATGTGGCTGCAATGTCCCTCCAGAAGAATAGGCCTCCCCACAAAAGGCCAAGTTCATCAACTTCTGGGCAACAGACCCCTGGGATCAAATAGGAGACTCATGGGAAGTCAGAAAAGAGCACAAGGTAGGTGTTTCGACAAAGATTCATTTCTCACACCAACACTTTTCCTGTTTATTAAAACACCAAATGCAAAGTGATTTGTTAATTGCAAGTGCTAAACATAAGCTAGTTAGTAACTGTTAATACTGATAGCAACCGTAATCCTTAGTCCGATCTCACAGGTAAGGTTACCTCTAGGTTGGAGATGAGGATGCTGAGGATCTGCAAATTTCTTTCAATTACTCGGGGCCTCGTAGCCTGAGAGGGACTGGTCTGAAGGACAGACCTGCAACCCGTGTTTTCTAACATCCAGTGCATTCTATCACGTTGCTTCTTTGTACATGTTCTTTTCTCCCTACCAGATTACAACCCCTCTGAGGGGAAGACCCTCCCTGTCTCTGATGTCTTTGTATCTTGCCTTGCTGCAGCTTCCAGGGGGTCAGTAACAGGTTGCGATGATGCAGTCATCAAACTGATTTTCATACAAATTCCTTAGCTCTCTCTACAGGAAGAAACCCAGGCCAACCCTTCACATCAGATAAAGCACTTGGAAATCTCAACCAAGCAACAGAATGGTGTACACGGAGTTCTCTCCCTGCTCCTGAAAAAGCAGCCCAATGTCCTATAAAAAAGTGGAGCTAAAGCATCATCTTTATAAGGAGGGCAGCGCATCTCTCAGATCCCTGACTTGGGATGCCTGCTTTGGTCCTGCGCTTCTGAGTCCTCCTGACATGGTTCATGGCCTCCGTCCTGAGCCACTCACCTGACCTGCTCACACTGGCTTTCATACCTGCTCCCAGTTGTCTTCATTTCTGGCTTCTAATGCCAGGGATTATTTTCCAGCTCATGGTCAATCTTTAGCAACCTGCTGGGGATCAGAAGGAGGGTAGTGAGGGACCTGCAGGGTGGGAGGAGGTGGCCTGAAGATATGTTTGGGGGTGGTGTGTAGTGTATATAAACTTGCATTCAAAAAATCTTTTCTAGTGTGTACGTCTGTTTTTGCAACTATATTTTTAGTTCCCTGGGGATGGAACCGATTCCTGTTCCTCAGAGTGAACAGCGCAGTGAAGAAAGTAAATTTTTATTGAATGAAAACAGATAAGAGGAGAGAGCTTGTGTGGCCACGGATACATCATTTCACAATCTGGACATCACTTTGATCATCTTAAAAATAAAAGTCGAAAGAGAAACTCTCCAAAGCAGCGAAGGCTCAGGCAGGAGTCGGTAAATTTTTCCTGTAAACACCCAGAGGGTGGAAATATTTTAGGCTTTGCAGGGCAGATGGTCTCTGCAGTGACTGCTCAACTTGGCCCCGTGGCACAATTAGCAGGCACGGAACAAGCCAGCGTGGCTGTGTTCCAATAAAACTTTATTTACAAAAATTGGCAGCAGGCTGACCCTGCCATAAGAGGAAGAGGCTTAGACCCCTGTGGATTTGACCCTCAGCTTGGACGCCAACTGGCTGGCATAAGACGCATTCATTAATCTTTCCAATCCTGAGGTTGTTTAGCCATAAAAATCAGGATAATATCACTCAGTTTTCAGGGATGGTTGTTGGGAGAATTAGATGAATATATATCAAGTACTCATCCCAGGGCCTGGCACATGTGGTAACTGCAGCTTTTTTTTTTTTTTAAGATTTTATTTTTATTTTTAGAGAGAGGGGAAGGGAGGGAGAAAGAGAGGGAGAGAAACATCAATGTGTGGTTGCCTCTCACATGGCCCTCACTGGGGACCTGGCCTGCAACCCAGGCATGTGCCCTGACTGGGAATCGAACCGGCGACCCTTTGGTTCCCAGCCCGTGCTCAATCCACTGAGCTACACCAGCCAGGGCATGCAGCTTTTATTATTAGTTTTATTATTCTAGTTCTAATATTCAAGGGGCCGAAGAGTCGAAGACTTCTGTTGGTATTTTTAGCCCAGGCTTTTCTGAGACGTAGCTCCTAGATGACATTTTCTCTGAGAAACAATAAACAATTAGTTGCTTTCCTATCAGAACTTGTACCATGTGCAAAGACAAAGAGAAGCTTCGGGGACAGTGTTCTAAGTGGGTTGGAGAACTTGACTTTCTCCAGCGCCTGTCCTGGGCCCCCTGCCTCTGGCGGTTTCCCAGGCAACCTGGACTGTAGGTGACTTGTGCCCCTCCCTGCCCTCAGCAGGCCCACTTAGTCGCCTCTGTGTGTCACTCTGAATCCTGCTTTTATCTTAGGCATTCTGTCCCCGGGCCTCCAGCAGAAAGTCTAGTCTGGCTTTTTGGGTCACAGAAGTGTGGGCGCTGCAGGCAGGTGCAGGGCACTGACTGTAAGAGACCAGGTAGCATCAGGGAATTCAAAGCGAGGCTAGGAAACCATGCTGGGTCTTTTGGAACCTGGGAGTGATGCGGAGCTGCTGGTGGTATTAGGAGGCTGTTGTGTAAGAACCGAGCACCTCATTCTGGAGTCAAATTGCCTGGGAATACATCCTGGCTGTCGCCCAGTAGCTGTGGGGCCCTGCACAAGCAAGTGTTGGTACAAACCCTAATTGTTCTTATGACACAAGACTGAAGTGAGGATTAACTACGCCTGTTTCTTCCATCTAAAAAGCGGCTTCGTTTTTGGTGACTGCTGAGTGGCTTCTCCATTCCCTCTCTCTCCAGTGGGGTTCCCTTTATATACCTATGCTTGTCCATGACCCCAAATGCTTACCTTGGCCTTGGAGTTTACACGACCATTTTGTTGTGTGAATGAATATATCTGGTTTGATGTTTGAATTACTTCTCTTGGCTTTCACTCATTGTTCATTCATTCATTCATTCTACATTAACTGGGCACCTATTATGTGCCAAGCATTACACTGTATGCTCAGATTACAATGAAGACATGGTATTTGCTTCAAAGGAGCTGCTTGTCCAGTGGGTGACAGAGGGCAAACAATTTCAGTACTGTGCAGAAGTGTCTGTCATAGAGAGACACACAGAAATTAGGGCAGGAGGCTCGCAGGAAAATGTCAGGGGGGTTTCTGGGAGGAAGATCTACTTATAATTGGTTTTAATAAATAGGTGAGAAGTAGACAAGTTGAGGGAAGACATTCCAAGCAGAGGGGAGAGCATATACCCTGGCTTGAATTATTGTCATTTGCTCAAGGCCGTACAAGGAATTTGTGTGACTGGAGCATAGGATGAAGGGGAGAGAGTCCAGTGTCCTGGGGTGGGGAGGTAGGCGGGATCATATAATGACAGGCCTCATCAACCAGACCATGTGTCTTGAATTTCATCTTAATTCTGAGGACAATAGGGAGCCTCGAAGGGTGTAAGCAGGAAGTGGCAAGTGAGGTGAGGGGTCAGTGCAAGTGACACTGCCTGGGGCCATGGGGCAGCTTCCCAGAGACATCGGCAACAAACCAGCTCTGTCACTCCTGCAGTCGGAGCACAGAAGGTGGGGCATTGTTGCTTTTCTTTCTTTCTGCATTCTTTTTCTGTTTTTTGGACAAAATTGTAAGAAATTGTCATTTATGCTCTGAGGAGTGTTTTGCCCAGGACAGAATTGGATGCCAGGCCCAACCTGCTGTACAGTGACTTTTTGAAACGAGGCATCGCTGTGAACAGGCGCCTGCTCCACTGTTTCCTAGAAACCCCAGAACTTTGGGACGGTGCTCCTTCAGGAGGACGGTGCTCCTTCAGGACACGTTTTCCCATTTCCCAAGGCTCAGCAATTGCTGCCTCCGCTGTGCTTCCCCAGCGCTTTGCTCAGCCCTCTGCTTACCGCCATCTGTTTGGGTGGCAGGTTCTAGGAATCTGTCGCCCTTGTCAGAATCCTCCCCTCCTGGAAGCAGGCGCAGGGCCTCACGTAGCCTGTGTCTTCCACAACACGGCGTTGAGTTTTTCACACATGGTAAATGCTTAATTAAGTTGTTGTTTCAAATCTGATTTCTTAAAAAACAAATCCATCCTTTATTTTATAGGTGTAGAACTTAAGGGGAACGGAGGGAGAGAGGAAGGGAAGGAGGGATAAAGTTAGCATATTTGTATATCAAAGGCTCTATACTCCATCTACATTGCTCACCGAGTCCTCATCACCCTGCTTTTACCGATGAGGACAGAGAAGCTCAGAGAGGCCAGGGAGCCTGCCCACATTTGTAAAACGAATTATCGATCCCAGTGGGTCTGGGACTCAGGCCTGCAGTGAGGGCCCATGTGACACTGGGCCTTCCAACCTTGGGGTCCAGATCCAATTTCATCAGTGTTTGGGGGCTTTGATGGGACGTAGCTGCTTTCCTCAGAGAGGCCGCCTGGTACCCAGCAAGATGGACACCGTATGCACGATGCAAACCCCTTCGCCAGCGGGGCATGGTGCAGACTCCTCGCACCCCGGAACAGTGAAACCTGGAGGAAGGTGAGGGAGCAGCTGCTCTCCGAGACCTGTAGCTACAGGAGGGGGCTGACCCCCGGAGCTGTGCCTTCAACAGAGAATCCAGACACTGTCACCTGCTGTCCAGGAGAGAGCTGTAGGAATAAACACCTTCACCTCTCTGTCCTCACTTCCTTTGGCCTCCTGCGTGTGAAAGGACCCATTGCTGGACCCAAATGAAAGTGAGAGGGCCCAGGAGCTTGCTCTTGGGTCCACAAGGTCAGCCTTTTGGGCGGAGAAGGGGACTGAAAGGGTGAAAGGAGACTCCATAGCACCCGCAGGCAGGGTCGAACTTCTGTCTTGGGAACTGTGCACGGAAAGGGTCTAGGACACCTTTGTCTGAAGTCCTATCCTTTCACCTCCACTTCTGGGCCCCCACCTTTATTGTTGTACGGACAATATCTTTCCCTACACACCATCTTTCGCTTTCCTCCATTGGTTTTGCCCTTCTCTTTCCCGAGAGCTGTAATGGGAGGAAGAACGTGGGTTGCCAAAAATATATAAGGGACCGGGAATGGTTTTAAATAAATACTTTCTGCATAGTGAGTCCCTGCAGAGACTGCTGCCATCACTGGGGCCCCGCCCCTGGTCAGGTGAGTGGAGCCTCCCTCTCCCAGGGCTTGCACAATGGAAGGCCGGGTCAACCTGGAACTGGGCGAAGTTCTCACCTTCTGCCCAGGAAGCCCAGCTTTCTTCCAGGACAGGCCCCGTTGGACCGAGAGCTGGCAAAGCTTCTCAAGGGCGGAGGGCAGGGTCCTGTCTAGGCTCATGTCATAGGAGGTGGAGTTGCTGATGTCTCCTAAGGCAATGAGTAGAGTGGGTTAGGGCTCCTCCCTGACATTCCTTCCAGACTGTGTTAGGGGGAATGCCACAAGGTTACCAAACTGTTCCCATGTTCTTCTGGTCACACAGGAAGATCATGTATTCCAGTTTCCCTTCCAGTAAGAGAGGTGGCCATGTGACTGGCTCTGGCCAATAGGACGTGGAGAGAAACGTATGACTCTTCTGGGCCTGGCCGGAGTGAAAGGAATCTGCATCCCTGAGCTACCCACTGCTTAGAGGAGGGCTGCCAAGGAGACATGATCATGGCATTGAACTGTGGTGCAAGAGAGACATACATTTTTGTTAAGGCTAGCCACTAAGATTTTGGGGTTGAGTGTTATAGCAGCTCGATTTAATTAACCTTTCTTCTCCTAGTCATTGGCTAGATACCTACTCATCTTTACTTATTGATAATGTCCCAAATGTGTGCCTAATGCACACTGAAATGGAGATATTCAGGGGGGAAATATCTACTGGTGTGTGGGAGGAGATCACTTCTATTTGGGGGTTCCACTCGTAGGAAAGGATGAAAAGGACTGATAGCTCAGTTGGTTAGAGCGTCGTCCCAATATGCCAAGGTTGCAGTTTCAATCCCTGGTCAGGGCACAGACAAGAATCAACCAATGCATGCAATGATAAGTGGAACAACAAACTGATGTCCCCCCTGCCCTTCCTCTCTGTCTCTCAAATCAACAAGTTAAAAAATTAAAGAAAACAACATTTTTATAGGCATGCTTTTTTATATGCTAGGCTTTTCACACATGATAATTCACTTAATCCTCTCAAAATTATGATGGGTGTTGACTAGTATGCACTATCCCTGTTTTACATAAGACACTGTGGCTTAAGGAAATGAAATAACTCCTAACATTGCATAGCTGAGGAGCCGTCAGGTCACTAATAATCTGGAGGAGAGAGGTGACCCTCAGGTGCAACAGCATAAGACTTTCAAAATGGCACAGGAAGAAGAACACAGCAATGTGAAGAAAGGCATTATCTGTTAATGCAGAGGAGACCCAGAGTGAACGAGCTGTGAGAATTCAGAAAGCCTCACCAAGCGTCATGTACAATGTGTATGTTCGCAGTGAAAATTTTTTTTTAACAGAGTGAAGATGATACCCTACTTTAGTTTTCAATTACAGTTTACATTTAGCATTATTTTATATTAGTTTTAGGTGTGTAGCATAGTGGTTAGATCATCATATACTTTACAAAGCATTCCTCCAATATTTCCAGTGCCCACCTGACACCACACATTATTGACTGTATTCCTTAAGCTGTAATTTACATCTCTGTGACTATTCTGTAACTGCCAATCTGTACTTCTCAATACCTTCACCTTTTCCACCCAGTCCCCCGATCCTCCTCTGCTCTGGCATCCATCAATTTGTGTCTGTTTCAATTTTGTTTGTTCATCTGTTTTGTTCTTTAGATTCCATGTATAACTGACATCACTTGGTATTTGTCTTTCTCTGACTGCCTCATTTCACTTAGCATTAATACCCTCTAGGTCCTTCCATGAGTTCCCCAATGGTAAGATTTCATTCTTTTTTATGGCTGAGTAATATTCCACTGTACATATGCCACTTTTTTAATCCACTCATCTATTGATGGGCACTTGGGTTGCTTCCATAGCTTGGCTATTGTAAATAATGCTGCAATGAACATAGGGTGTGCATATTCTTTTGATTTAGTGGTTTGGGATACCCTGCTTTCTTAGATGAGAGGGCTGATCTCATAGAGGTTAAGTGCCATGCCCAGGGCACCTGCCAGTAAGGTGGGATTCTGGGAGGGAACCCATGCTCAAAGCCCATACTCTTTCCTTTCTACTAATAATTGAAGTTCCCTCAAAAAGTGGTCAGTCTCTAGTCAGAGCTTCTAGAATCACCCCTGCCCAATTTTCTAAGTAATCCACGATATAGCCACATTTCAACATTAGATGAATCAAGTTTGGGAGGTGGGTCCACACCCCTGGTCTGTGGGGAACTGGTAGGTTACAAGTTCCCAGTTTTGACAAAGTTCTCCACCCAGATTCAATCTTACCTTCACACTGCTTCTGCTAATATTATTCATCATAGATTTAAGAACTATCAATATCAATTTATGGCTTTAATTCTTTTCAAAAGTTATCAATTTTTGATGGAGAATGTGCCCAAGGGGAGTCCAACTTTGCCATAGGTCTTTTTTTAAAATGTCAAACATGGATGGAAGTGTGGGTTTTCTGGGGGTGGGGAGAGCAGTACTAGTTATTTCTTGAAGTTTCCAGTGCCCACAGTCAGCAGATTAGATGTCTCCTCTTTTCCATCAGCTTCTACTATTCTTCTACCTTTCCTTAGTATCATTGATTCTCCCCAATGCTGGGTTTTCTGGGAAGCCTGGGTTATTTCCACCTGAGTGAGGATTAAGCTGTCTGATTTCCTAGAATCAGGCCATTTCTACATTCCCCTTGTTAGTGCCCAGTTTCCTCTTGAAAAGATTTATTATCCATTTTTCATTCCCAGCTTCAGCTTGCTGAAAGATCCTTACTTATTTCCACGCTTTGGACACCACAGGAAGGAGTCGGTTCTCTCTGATGCCAGGCTTCTCACTATAATTGGTTTGCATCTTTGTCACACAAACTCCTCTTCTGAATAATTCTGTAGCAAGAGTGTAGAACATGGCTTCAACGGTTTGACAGTTTGTTTTTTAATTCACTAGAAACAAAGCAATTGTTCTGGGCCCCAGCGACTTCTGTCCATATCTGGTTGGGAAAGAAAATTGGAAATGGCATGGCTGAACTGCCCGTTCCTAGTTCAAACTGCTCTCAGGCAGGGAGCTCTTGTACTGCTGGTGAGAGAATAAGATCATTTCTCTTTGATGGTGAGGTTATTTTCCCCACCATCTGAAGCATGGGACGACCTGCTTGAGGGGAGTATCACTGGATGTCTAGAGTAGGGATCTCTCCAGATCCCTGGTTGTGCAGAGGGATTCTGAAGCTTCAGGGACAGTGGTTGAAGTCTAATAAGGTCTAGTGTTGAATCGTCTGAGGAACCTGGGTTTGAATCCTGGCTCCACCACTTACTTAAAGTAGGCTATGGGGCAAGTTGCTTGAACATTCTGAGCTTCTGTTTGGATCACTGTGCTTTGGGACAATACCTGTTTTTATCACAGAAGACCATGGGATGATTGGATAAAATAATGTCAGTAAAGTGCTTAGCACAATGCCTGGCGCATGGGAAGTATTTGATGACTAGAAGACATTGCTGTCCACCATGTTTTACCACCAACCCTGTGTATGAGAGGCTAATTATATATTTCAGACCTGTCTATAATTTCCTCTCCACTCAAGCAGGTACCTCAGTCCCTAGCCTTGTCTATTCTGAGCTTTGGTTACTTAATATTATTTTCAAATTGAAGTAAAATTCACGTAACACAAAGCTAACCATGTTAAAGTGAACAGTTCAATGGCATTCAGTACATCCACAATGTTGTACCACTACCACCCTTATCTAGCTCCAAACCCCTTTGATTACCCCAAAAGAAAACTCTATACCTGTTAAGCAGTTGCTCCTTATTTCCCCATCCCCCAGCTCTTGTGTTCTATCATCCCCATCTGTGTTCTGTCTCTATGGATTTACTTATTCCAGACATTTCCTATAAATGAAACCATACACTATGTACCTTTTTATGTCTGGGCTCTTTTATTTAGTGTAATGCTTTTGAAGTTCCTCCACGTGGTAGCATGTACCGGTACTGCATTCCTTTTCATGAAGGCATACTATTCCATCATTCCACTGTATGGATATACCACATTTTATTTATCCACTTGTGCATTGATGGGCAGTTGAACAGTATCCACCTTTTGGCTATTGGAATATTTGGCTGCTATGAACATGTATATTCATGTTTGAGTTTGTTTTGAGTTCTTTTGGGCATAGCCTGGTACTTATTTTCACCAGTTACTCATCTGGGTACACACTGGTTACTCATGTCTGCTGCATGTGTCTTACTGGGTGGTTTGCACAAGGCGCCATGACAGACAGGTGGGGCGTGAGGCTCTGGTGCCAGCTCTCTCCTCTGCTGCTTACTAGTTGAGTGATGTTGGGCAAGGGGCTTGGCCTCTCTGCACCTCTGCTTTCCCTTCTGTAAACTGGCGCCCACAACATCAGTTCCTACCACATAGGAGGAGGAGGAGGATGGAATGGGTTGGCACCTGTGAGGCACATGCACTGTGCTTTATGAACACCAGCAATCACTGTCACCCTCTCCCTCTAGCACTTTCATCCTGGAACCTCCTTTTCAACCCTGTTTGTTTCAGGATCTCTCATTTGTTTTCTGGAGCAGCCAGTGGCTGATATTTCTTCCTGAGCAAGGTGGCTGAGGTACCGCGTTCTCCCTTTAACATCGGGAGCTTTGGAACCTGGCGCATCCAGGTCTCTTAAACAGGAAGATGCTTTAGAGGAGCTGGGCTTTGAGCTTATTCCTGTCTGACCAATAAGAACCTGAAGCTGCCTCTTCCTCTGCCCCTTGGACCCCCTGGGTATATGGCCCAGCCATATTCCTAGATCCCACATGACTAACTTCTCTCCAGAGGAATTGCCCTTGCTCAAAGCTACCAGTCGACTCATAATTTTCCCCTTTCTTGTCCTATTCCTGCCCAAGACTTACAATGGCTCCTATTACGTATTACAATACCTTTGCAACCCTATGGAGTAGCTTCATTCTCTGTCTATTTTATTTATGTGAATTTTCTTGCAAAGGGAATTTTCTCTGTTTTTATGGGTGAGGAATATCTTACAGGCACAAGTGTCACCAGTGAGTAAGTGGCAGAGCTCAGATTTGACCACACTAGCCAGACCCAGAACACTTTCTTCCGTTTGTACATTGCCAACCCCCTCTGGCCTCCTGCTGCCAAACACAGCTGATTTTTCCTTCCCCCATTTTCGTCTGATCTATACGAAGCCTCATCATGTCGATAGCACCTGCCAGGATGCTCTAGCCCCAGCTGATCTGCTTATCTGGAATACCATCCTGCCTCCCACCTTCCAATCCTGCCAACTGGCAGGCTTAACTCAAACCCCTCTTCCTTTGCTAAAGCTCCCCACTGAGCTTTTCAACAAGATGTGGCACTTCATTTTTGAATCTCTATCATTCTTAAAGTTGCTGTCTTTGGGCCTCAGCTAGCAAAAGCATTGTCTTCGTGTGAATTGCAGGAAGGTGTTCGTTCCCTTTGGGCTGATGGATTGCAAAAAGATGTCCCCGGCCACCCCCTCAGCTGGGTACTTTCCTGCAGTGTGCAGACTAACTGTACATGGCCAACTTACTTGTCTGGTAAGCTTCAAAAATAGTCTTCTGAGTGTAAAACATTCTGAAGTCACATAGATTGCACAAGACTATGTTCATTGTTTTTCCCAGCTAGTTTATAAGCTTCTTAAGGGCAGGAACTACAAGATACCCTTCAGTTTTCCCCACCATTCTCGGCCAATAGCTGGCTGGCCTTGTAGTTTATGCTGAGACTTCAGTGTCCAGCTAATGAAGTGGCTTGCAGCAAGTATGGTGCCAGCCCTTGGCCTGAAGAGACCCATCAAAACTCTAGCAGGTAAGATTTGACATCAACAGGTGGCCTTGGGGCTCTTTCTCATTCCAGCCACAGTGACCACTTCACAGATTTGGGGGCCCACCCAGCACCCCTGTTTCCTCTGGCTGCTTTTTCTCTGGAAGGCCGGCTCCTTCCCTATTCACCTGCCCATACTTTGTCCTTTGTCAGCTCAAATGCCATTTCCTCTAGGAACCTTTCTTTCCCAGAAGACTCTCTGGAATCAATTTCTCCCTCCAATGATTCTCTAGGTGGTCTTTCTCTTCTAGCTTACCATCCCTGACTGTCACAAGCATTTAAGATGCAGCCCAAGTTTTCTTCTTTAAAATCTGTTTGCATTGAGGAGATGCATCCCCAAATACCCTGGGCCTCATTTTCCCTTATGCTAGGTCTTTGAGAGCAGGGTTTATGCCGGGCACATAGTAGGCCCTCACGCACTCAATGGCTTTGAATCAATGTCCACATTCTTCACCTGGCAGAAGTATTTGCATCCATTCTATTAGTGTAACCTCACACTTGTTGAACACTTTCCCCAAAGCTTTTCTCACCTCATCTCTGGTTTTGTTTTCACACTTTCAAGGATATGAGAATAGAAATGATTATATCTGTTTCCCTTATAGGGCATCTTAAGTTGGGAAGCAGACATCTTATCTCATTGGAGACAGGGACACAGCTATCGCTCACTCAGGTGTCCCGAGCTCTGTGCACCACGAGGGCACCGTGACATTGTGGCTCTAGTTTCATCCTCTTAAATCCTGCCTGAAGTGAACCACTCATTACCCTGATTTCCCAGTGAGTGTGAGCCCTGAGGTCCAGAGGCTGACTGGGCACGAGGGTTGAGCATTCTTGTCAACTCTGAAACCCTATGAGCACAAATCTCTGGATTCATGTGTCAGAACCCAACCTGCTGGGCCCCGAAAGCCATCATTCTGTTCTCCCATTGACTCTCCATGCTACCGTTCGATGTGGGTATCTCTTCCAGGGACAGGGGTCCTATTAGGTAGCCTCTATGGAATTGGGACCGCGTGGCAAATATCTTGGGCTAGAACAGTGAGTCTCCACCTTGGCTGACATCAGCTTCACCTGGGAACTTTCAGCACTACCTGTGCTCAGAACTTTTACAAGCTCCCCCTGGGTGATTCCCACGGGTAGCAAATTCTGAGAATGATTCTCATTGCTGATGGCAGAGTAGAATGACCTATGGCTTTAAAAATCTACTGATGGCCTGGACATATAGTCAGGGACTCTGATTTAATCAGTCTGGCATTGGGAACAGCCACCTATACCTGGTGTCCACTCTAAAGAATAGGACTAAATGGCCACAGTCTCAGTGGGAGGAACCATTTCATTCTAGCAGCGGCTAAGGGCACATTCACCTGAAGCTTCTCTAGTATCAGCCTTTCCTGTACCTTCCTGGCCAATGCCCAGCAACTGTCTCATCTTGGGTAAGTGTATTCACCTTTCTGATGAACTTCTTTATTAAATTAAGCCAAGAACTACTTGGCAGAACTGCTATGAGCATCAGATAATAAAAAAGGTATGTAAAATATATATAAAATAACACAGGACCGTGCCTGATATATACTTGGTACATAGAAGGTTCTCGTCAACTCACTGATATAATTTCTTTCTGCGCATAGGGAGGGGAGATACAAAGATAAATGCAGAGATAATCTCTGTCTTCAGGGAATTTCAAATTGGCATGTACAGACAGGAAAATATAGAACCAAATACAGTTCTGTGCATATAACACATCTATTTCTATATTTATCTATATTTCAAATATAGACCCGAATGAAGTAAATGTTAATCAGAGATAAAAAATCAATATGCAGTGGGAGCTTAGAGCAAGGAAGAATAATAGTCCCTGGGGAGATCAGGGAAACCTGGAGCGGCACTTGAACTGGGTTTCTGCGAAGGTGTGTTGTTTTCCTACAAGTGAGAAAGACCAGGGAGGAGCTGGGGGGTGATGTGGGCCGAGGCTGGGAGGCTGAGGCACAGTCAGCAGACCTCTGTTGAGAATCCATTGGGGAAGGCTTTGCCTGCTTTGCTAAGGCATTTGAACCTTTATCCTGAAACAACTGGGAACCATTGGAAGTCTGAGCCTTGGGACACGTTCTCCAGTTGGAGGTTTTGGTTCACTGAACCTAGAGCTGGGACGGGAATGGGTTGGAAACATCTGGGTTTCCAGGACATGACACTCTGTCTCTTCCTCCCCACCCTGGCCTCTGGCCACGGCCTCAGTGACCCTATGAAGAGCAGCTCAGGAAATGTCCCTGGGTCCTGCTTCCTGATCTCGTTCCAGGTGTTGCACACACTCCGTCCTCTTGCGCTGCTCCTGGCGTTTCTTTCTCTGCCGAGGCGATTTGGAGTGCCGCCCCTTCGGATGGTGTACTTAGCTTTGCATTTTGGTGTCTCCCCTGGAAATGTCTCAGATCATCTCCCCCCGCTCCCCTGTCCAGCTTAAAATTTCTCCAACGTCTTTTAAGAATGGGCTCAAATTGCTCTTATCTGAGAGCAGAGGTTGGGTATTTTTGAGCTCTGGGGCTCTTTCACATATGAGGGATGGATATTGCCATAGCGCAGGACTGGGATGATGAGGGCGGCATGCGGGCTTGTCACGCGGCTGGTGGGTCCAGGGAGGGAGCACCGCCTGGGAGAGACACCATGAAGTTAGAACTGACAGGGCTGTAATTTTCCCATAACTTAATTGTGAACCCAGCTTATCTTTCGGAACTTCTGGTCTCCTAACTCATAGCTTATTTCATTTGTTCACAGCGATCTGATGTCCTGGCGACGTTATAATCTGAGTAATTAGGAATGGTGACTCGGGGTGGGTTTTGAAAGCTTGGTGCCTAGTCATCATTTCAAATGGTAATGCTTCTTTTATTTAAAAAAAGCAAGATTTATTATTCCCACTCTGGACCTGTTAATTGAAGATCTGGGGAAGGAGAAAGTGGCTGGGGAACATTCTGAGACTGCCCCACATAGTTACTACGCCCAGAGATTGGGATATGATCTGAAAAGGCAAGATCTGTTGGGTGACGCTGCCCCGTGCCTCCCGTGAACCCGTCATGCAGGTGAGCCCTCCTTGGCAGGCCGTCAGTGGAGGATGCGGTTCCCAGCCTTGCTGCATATAGGAATCACCTGGGATCTTCATAAAACACTGACACTTGGCTGCCACTCCAACATTCCTTTTTATTTTTTTTTGTTAGTATTTTATTGTAGATGCTATTACAGTTGTCCCAATTTCTCCCCTTTGCTCCCTGTCCACCCAGCCCGCCCCCCACTCCCACAGTCCATCCTCACACCACGGTCCATGTCCATGCGTTGCCACCCCGACATCATCCTGACTTCGGTGGTGTGCAGCACCGCCTGGGCACTGGACAAAGGTTGGGAACCTCGAACAGGAACCAGCACTTGACTGACAGAGGTTCTCACACCCGAGTATACCTCAGAATCACCTGGGGGCCTTGCTGATACACAGGCGGCTGGGCTCCACCCTGGGAGAGTCAGGGCAGGCTTGCAGTGTACCCAGCTGCATTTCTACCCAGGTCCCCAGTGATGCTGAAAGTCAGGGCCACACTTCAAGAACCATCGGCTAAAAAGAGCTGGGTCTGGGTTACTACTTAGGAGCTATGTGATCCTAAGCCTGTCACCCATT
This sequence comes from Micronycteris hirsuta, assembly GCA_004026765.1. Taxonomy (NCBI): domain Eukaryota; kingdom Metazoa; phylum Chordata; class Mammalia; order Chiroptera; family Phyllostomidae; genus Micronycteris; species Micronycteris hirsuta. The sequence goes on from PVJI01010528.1 coordinate 23,603, forward strand.
AAGTCTAGTTCCTTTATTTGTAACACGGGACAGCGAAGGTGATTACCTCCTGGGCCACTGTGTGGGTGAAAGGAGATGCATTTGTGAGTTGCTTAGCGCGGGGTCTGACCCATCGGGAATGTGCAACCCACGTGGACTTTATTAGTACGTCCTCGGCTGGTATCTCGGCAGAGCTGTCCTTGTGTTAAATCGGGCTAGTCAGTAAATGATGTTAAGGTGAGTTTCTGCTCCTGGAGGTCCTACCTGCCGGCTTTCCAGAACAGGAACTGGGGTACTCTCATGAACTATGAGTGTCCCGGGGTCCAGCAGGGTAAGGGCACACCTGGGGGTGGGGGTAGGGGGCATTGGCCTCTGATGATTGACCATCGTCACTAGATTCTTCACCCGACGTGGGTGGCTATGGGCTGTGACTGAGTGCGCTCTCCTGCCCAAGCGCTATGCTACTCTCACTTCCAGACACATTTAGTGCGGTGAGTTGTGGTTGTCCTGATGTTGCCTTGGAAACCGAACTGCTACCAAGGGAGGTGGGAACAAGGCCCTAAATTGTCTTGGAAACCACAAAATGTGTCCTTGGGAGCGGGGCTGTGCATCTCCACACGCTGTCTTCTTTTTCTCATGCAGTTTGCTTAGAACTCTCTTCTGGGTGCAGTTACTCGCCCCCCACTGGGCTGAGGAGGGAACTGAGGGTTGGCGTGTGTGTGCCTGCACCATGTAATTATCCTTCCCAGGGGAAGGGATGGATGCCCATGTGGGCCTACGACTATACAGACAAAACCAGCTGCCCGCACTCACCGCAGAGCCCAGCGACACTGCAGCCTACCCCCCAAGCACCATGAACTTGAAATCTACGAATGTGCTTTTCTTCTTTGATGGCTTCACCAACTCTCAGGGTCTTTGGAGTGCTTTTAGAACTTCCTTTTGAGAATAGTACAAATCTATCCAATCTTTTTTGCTTCCACGTGATTTGCGGGCAAGGTACCCTATTTCCATGTAATAGTTTGGGAAATCCAGTGAGTGGGAGAAGGGTCATTTGGGACTGGCCTAGGAAGGGGGAGATGGACCGGTTCGCTCCGTGTCAAGTTCTGTTTGGCCAGAGTGAATTTCTGCCTATACCCAGAGACCCCAGGGGTAGAGCCCGAGTTGTCCTCTGTTCTTCCTGGACTGAGAACTGAAGGAGAGACAGAGTCAGGCAATGACAGAGTGGAGAGGCCATGGCAGGTCATGCCCAAGTCATTTCTAGGTAAGAGCACTGTCCCAGGTCACAGAGGATGCTGGTAAAAGAACAGAGCCTAGAAACCCAGCCCTCTGTCTGCCTCCCATCCTCCCCAGAGTACTCCTCTCTGCCTGGACACACCTAAGGCTTACCTGTGTGCTGGCTGCTGCGCCCTATTTTTCCCATTGGATATTAATTTGATTCCCCTGTTGTGTGGGTGCTAACCCCTCCCTGCAGAGCGAGGTTTGGTGTGGTCCAGATAACCCCTGACAGGCCATGCATGTGCTCCTTAGGTACCATTCACAGAACATTCATTGGAGGTCTTGTGCAAGCCTCTTTAAGCAGCTATAAGCATTTAGGCCTCACAAGTAATGTAGGCAGTTATTAGTATCCCAAATATAGATCAGAGAAGTTAAGCAACTTGCCTAGGACTACACAGCAAGCAGGCAAGTGGCAGAGTAAAGATTTAAAGCCAGGTCTGTTTGATTTACCATCAATGTTTTTCAGCCGTTATATTATACGCTGCCAGGCAAAGGAAGATTCTGACTCAGAGAGGGAGCAGCAAGCCACACAAAGAAAGACTGCCACCTGCCCACCCTAAATCTTTGCAAACAGATTTGGTTGTCTGGGAAAATATGATTGCTCAGAAATCGGAACGTACGTTTTTACGGCTAAGCCAATCATCTCACACTGGTGCAAAAAGTAAAAAAAAAAAAATCCAACTCAGTGTATTATTTCAGATATGAACTATCTGGCTGGGTTTTTTTTTTTTCCCCCTGTCATCAAAGTTACTTGGCTGAAGTTTCCCTTATGTTTGTGAGTGTCCCCATTTGCACAGACCCTACGTGCTGGTGCTTTCCCTCTTGTGATAAAAAGGAGAGATGAAAGTTATTTTTAATTCAGCCACCGGACAAACATCCGCCTCTTCCCTTCCAGCAGCTAAGCCTGTATGTTTTCTCAACAGGGTATTAATTACCCGGCCCTGGGAACGATGGGAAGGGCTGTTCCTGTGGCTCTGGCTGCCCTGCCGGCCACAATGAGCTGGCTTGTGGACGCAGCGGGTCTCCGAGGGTTCAGCAGGGAGCGTCCGTCTCGTCAATAAACTCAGACGTGGGTACTGAGTAACTCGTTAAACACATTTATTGATTTCTTGACAGTAACCAAACACAGTGAGTGACCATTATAAACAAGAAAAGAAAGGCATTCGTTTGTACTTTGTGAGATCCAGCTGCTCCTGGAGAGAAAAGACACCCCTTTCCCAGGAATTTACAAGGCAAAGTGCATTCCTTCAAGGGAGCATCACAGGGGAGGATGGCAGTTTTAAAACGCAAGGAATCTGTCGCCTGCTATCTCAGGCTGAAGCTCACCTCGTATGAATGATCGAGCCATGGAGTGGAATTAAAGTTATACTTGCTTAGCAAATGCATTCCTGATTGCCACAAACTCAGTAGAAACTGGCTGCAAATGAACAAAATATGAAGATGAAGGAACGAGTGAAATCAAAGAATGCAGTTGCATGGAGCCAGGGCTTAGCCCTGTAAGGAAATAGAACAGATCAAAGCCAGAAAAATAAAATTAACCCGTTAAACACATTTATTGAGCTGTTAACAATAACCAAACACAATGTATGACCTTTGGAAAACAAGAAACAGCAAATGGATCAATTCCGATCTTGGCAAATCCTACTAGAGATATATGACAAAGAGGAAATAATTCAATTTCTTTATAGTCTGCGGTGATATATATATACAATGTGTATCTCTTCAATGTCAGTCCTTTTTTTTTTTTCTTTTTAAATTGTTGAGTAAACAGAAGAATGATAATCTAGAAATCAGTGTCCTTGGCCAACTTGTCCTGGTTCGCCTGCCACCAGCACCCTCAAAGGATCCTAGGACACTAGCCGAGATTCCTCGATGCAAAGAACCAAGTCTGCTTGCTGCTGCTGAAGCTGTGTTATCTCCCCTCTCTTTTGGAAGAATTTTTGTATGTACAAAGGCTGAAAGTCTCATTGGGCAGATTTGTTAGTTCAGGAAAACAGTATCAAAATTGTAATCAGGTTAACTGGTGATTTTCTTCTAAGACCTCTTATGGACGAGCCTTTAATTTCTGAAAACTTGACTTCCCATCTTGGAGGCTGTGTGAGTGTGTATGTACGTAGATATGTTTGTGTGTGTGCATGTGTGTGTATCCTCTGCCATGGTTTTTCAGATCTTTTCATGAAGAAAGGGCTAATCCAAAGAGTGAATGAGGCTTGAGAGGGGGAAGGAGAGAGAAGAAAGAAGGGGACATTCTAGGTTATGTCGATTCACAGTTGTAGCATTTCACTGAGACGGAGTTCTTCTTGGCCTCATTCCCTACTTGAGGAGCCATTCATTTACTGGAGAGACAGAGAAAGAAAACCAAGTCACAACGTAAAACAAGGTGTAACTGAATTAATTTGCACAGAGTCTGGAGGAGTTACTCCAAAGGGGAAGGGACGGTTCTGTACATGCCGGCTTGCTTGTATGTATCCTGACAACCCCTCCGCTTCCTCATGAACTTTTGGGCGTGAACTGTTCAATATTGTTGTCACCAGTCCCGTGTGGCTACCATAAATTTAAATTAGTTAAAACTAAATAAAAAATGCAGTGGCCTCCCTGTACTAGACATCCTTCAGATGTTCAATAGCCACATGTGGCTAGTAGCTACCATATTGAACAATGCAGATAGAGAACATTTTTATCACTACAGAAAGTTTTGCTCTAGACCAGGAGTGGGCACATGACAGCCTAGAGGCCAAATCCAGCCTGTGATCTGTTTTTGTAAATAAAGTTTTATTGGAACATAGCCGCACTGTTCATTTACATGTTATGTATGGCCTTTTCCGCACTATTAACATCAGAGTGTGGCAGACGCTGTGTGACTCATAAAGCCTACGATAGTTACCATCTGGCTCTTTGCAGGAAAGGTGTGCTGACCCCGGCTCTGGACTGTGAGTGCTGTATGCAAGGGGTCATATTTGTCTCCATCACACTGTGTCCTCATCACCCAGCTAAGTGCCTGGCACACAGGAGATATGCAATACATAGGTATTGAATGCAGAAAGGCTCAGTCAATGAGCTGAGTATCTGTCTGGTAGTTCTGGCTGGGAGGGAACAAAAAATTATTGTTTTGACACTCTGTGTGTCAGAAAGAAAAAGGAGTGAGGGAATTATGGGGGAAATAGAAGAAGTGAAGTGGTGGGGGGCAGAGGGCAGTGGTGGCAGCTGCTTCTAAAAGCTGCCTGGTAACCCCCAGAGCCCCCGTGTTGGAGCTACACTGGGCTTCACCGTCCAGGCTCTCGTTCATTCCTCGCAACCAGCCGCGATGTAGATGGTGCAGGGACTGTCGGGAAAGAAGTGAGGCCCACTGGGTAAGTGCCTGCTGGGTTTGCTTGTTAGTGCGGAACCAGGCTGGGAACTTGGGTGTCCCGACTCTGGGCTGAGGGCATCTCCACGACACTGTGCCGCCTCCATCTTCCTTCCCGTGTGGACAGTTTACCACTGTGATCAACAGACACTTAGAGTATAGAAGGGAAGAGGGAGGGCTGGCTGTGGACCAGAGGGTTACAGGAGGCAGAAGTCCTTTGAATGTTCCCTGTGGACATTCAAATAGGAATGTCCATAGTAGGAATAATTGTCACTTCTATGGACATAGCCCTGGAAAAGGATCCATTCGCCTATATCACCTCCTTGTATCCCAATGGCCTGGCATCCAGACTATTTGCTCATTTAGGGAAAATGGGTCCCTCATGCACCTAACTGAAAGCTCTCATGCTCCTAGCTATCCTGTTCTAGCATAGAATCTTGAAAAAGCAGCCTCTCTGGACTCTTCTGCACAATGGCAATAAAAAGGGATTTAAAGTTTGAGCTCCATCTCTGATATATAGGCTTTACAACAGAAAATCCCCATGCACACAGAAGGTGGTGGTCTTAATTATCACTGATAATCATGACTCCTATGATGGCACATAAGGCCAGGCCTTTAAGAAGAGGACCGAGCTGTGGCCCGGGCCCTTGGCCCTCTGAGCCATGCACCCACCTCTATACTGAAGCTTCTGGGCCCGGTTGTTTGGACAGTCCTTCCCCTGTAAACTGAAGTTGATGTTGGTGCGGATGCAGCGGTTGTTGAGTGGCTGGACGGGCCTGAAGTTGTCACTCATGCTCAGAAAGATCTGAGAGGGCTGATTCTGGCTGAGCAGGCGTAAGGAATGCATCTGAGAAGAGAGAAACAGCTGTGAGACCCACTGTCCTCTTAGATGCACCAGGAAAGAAGTGTGACAGCGTGGAGTGGCCCAGCCAGGCTGCCTGGGAAAGGGCACGTGAGCCCCTCAGAGACCCTTGTTGTGTGGATTCGGGTGTGCTGGGGGCCCACTGATGCTTCCGTGTGTAGGCCGAGACTTGCTTCTAGCTCAGGAGTTCACAGACGCCTCTGAACAAGTCTATTACTCTGCTTTATCCTCAAACATACCATCTGCCAAAGGAGGACATCCAGCTAGGTGTTCTCCAGGGTCTCCTTCTCTTACACATCAGGGCTCAATAATTCCCAACAATTCAGGGAATTATTCCCTGACACGGGTGTTACCCAAACTATAGCGATGGGTCCAGAGGTCAGAGCGAAACTAAGTTGGATTAGTTTGGATCCTTTTCTGTGAAATTAGGACCAGGAGCTGCACTGAAATATTTGCAGGTTCACCCTGGGACTGAGAAGTGAAGGAGAAGACAGCAGAGATAAAGGGCATTTGGGACTCTGATTCCAGTAAATTCCAGACACCGATTTCTGATTTTAATTTCCTTAACATGCCCAGTGTCTCTTGAACAAATCCTTTCTTTGAGTTCAAATTATCTGGACAGGGCTGCTTGTCGCCAACAGTCCTGACCGTTACGGATAGGACCAGGGACTTGTTCACATTGTTGTTGGGTTGTAAGTACAGTTGACCCTTGAGCAATGTGGGGGACAGGGGCGCTAGCCCCACGTGTAGTTGAAAATCTGCGTATAACTTTTGACTCCCCCAAATACTTAGTCGTTCCTTGGTATCCACTGGGGATTGGTTATACGACCTCCTGCGGATACCCAAATCCACAAAAGCTCAAGTCCCCTATATAAAATGGCATAAGAACAATGCATAGAGTCCTCCATATCCGCAGACTCCCAAACACAGATTAAAAACAGTACAGGTATTTATTGAAAAAAATCTGTGTATTAGTGGACCCATGCAGTTCAAACCTGAGTTGTTCAAGGGTCAATTGTATATATCCTATAAAGAAACATGGATTCTGCTTCCTTTGCTCATCTTCCCTCTGAGGTTTTATGGAATCTCAGAATCATAGCATATCAAAGCTGGTACCCCCTCGTCGTGAAGAGCGGTATTGGTTTCACAGAAGGGGGCTGACATCCCTGAGAGCACACAACGAGCCATTACCAAAGCTGGCCTCAGAGGCCAGGTCGCCTGGCTCCCACCCGGGTCTGAGGCATCCGAGCCAGCTTTACGAGCAATACCGGAGATGCTCTAAAAAATTCCGCATTCAAGTATGTCTGTGAAAGGCTACTTATCATAGTGCGTCTTCTGGACACTGACATAATTATTATCATTTTAAAGGCCCTGGAAAGTCCCAACAATGAAATCTACATAACTCTTTTTTAAATTCAGCTTTTTCAAACATATCTGACCATCATCTATTTTGCTCATTTGCTTTCTGAACACTATCCCTATAGAACACTTGGGGAACTAACCCTGTTTTTCCTTATCATTCAGCTAAGTCAAAGCTTCAACAATTAATTCATGCTAAACCTTTCAGGTGCTGATTCGTTTTTTAAAAAAGATTTTATTTATGTATTTTTAGAGAGAGGGGAAAGGAGTGAGAGAAACATCAATGTGTGGTTGCCTCTGTGGTTTCCCCCCACTGGGGACCTGGCTCGCAACCCAGGCATATGTATGCCCTAGACTGGGAATCGAACCAGTGACCCTTTGGTTTGCAGGCCGGCACTCAATCCACTGAGCCACACCACCCAGGGCCAGATGCTGATTATTTAAACATAGGTGTGATGGATTGAATTTGGTACCCCCCAAACTCATAAGTTAAAGCCCTAATTCCCAGTACCTCAGGATGCGACCTTATTTGGAAATAATTTCATTATAGATGCAATTAGCTAAAATGAGGTTATTGGGGTAGGCCCTAATCCAATATGACTGGTGTCCTTATAAAAAGCGGGGTTTGGACAAAGAGATACAGACATAGGGAGAACATCATGTGAAGATGAAGGCAGAGTGGGGTGATAGTTCTACAAGGTAAGGAATACCAAAGATTGCCAGGAACCACCAGAAACCAGAGGAGGGGCGTGGAAAAAATTCTTCCTTACTCCCTCAGAAGGAACCAACCCTGCTGACACTTTGATCTTGGATTTATAGGCTCTAGCACTGTGAGACAATACATTTCTGCTCTTTAGGCCACCAAGTTTGTGGTACTTTATTAAAGTAGTCCTAGCGCACACATACAATAGGTATTTCACAAACACAGCCAGCCAGTTTTCACATCATCTTCCCCATTCGCTAAAAGACCACAGAGGAGCTCACCTGCATCCTTGTTATATAGACAGGTTTGTTCATTATTATCCAACTGGCCGTCTCATAGCAGGGTGGGATAGTCATTGACCCATCGTAAGTAATGAAACTAGAAGTCTCTGGATATAGTTCCTCTATATTAAGTCCCTGTAGTAAATATGCATCATCTAGAGAAGGAAATAAGAAAGACTTAAGAATTAGGTTTCTTGAGAAAGTGCTGGTATTGCTATTTTTTTTTTCTTTTCTGATTCTAGAAGACTGTATCTGTCAGGATAGGCTGCAGTAACAAACAGCCCCCCAAACCTCAATCATTTTAAACAATGAAGGATGTTTTGCTCACATATATGTCCATTCTAGGCTGGCTGAGGGCTTCCTCCATGTCATTGTTGTCCACCCTTTGGGTCCCAGGCTTTCAGAATAGCTGCTATCTGCACTCTTGTGAGTTGCAACGATAGGAGGAGGTGCTCCCATTACAGGAGTGGCACATGCCGCTCCTGCGCACACACTGGTAGGCAAAAAGTCACATGCCCAAAGCTGACATCAGAGATGCGAGGAAGCACATTCTTCCTTCAGGATGGGACACTGAATACTGGTGAACAGAAATGTGGTCTATGACAAGGACACAAGGGAGAGCCAAATATTTGGTTATGGTTCCTGAGACCTGGGACCACAGTATTATAGTCATAAAGAAATGCACCATTGACAACTTTAGGATCTGTGAAAACGTTGCCTGGTCACCATTCTTGTTTATAAACACTGCTTAATGAAAAGAACATGAAGAAATACTTTTAGCAAGAAATCAGGCCAACTCCTATCATGAGACTCAAAAGTTAAGTTCAACACCTGATGGCATGTTTGTAGATCTCTGTCAGGTCCACGCAGGTAGACTTTTCTCGTACACCCATCTGAGGTATTCGCACTCATAAATATTTTATTATTAAATATAGGTTTTTCAATTATAAAAGTGATATAAATATTTATCAGAATACATGGAAAGAAGAGAGAAAAAATAATGACCCCAGCTATCTAAAACAATTGACGTTAACATTTTTTGTATTTCCTTCCGAATTTTTCATTCAATGCATTTGGTTGCATTTTTAGAAAACTGTAATGCAGTAGAGTTTTCAAATTTCAGTAAAGTGCAACAAACCTTTTTCACTCCACTTTCCTCTTTTCCCTACAACCTTTTTTTTGCACACTTTTGCTCTCTTCCCCTGGTTTCTAAAGCACCATACGTGGTGTCCCTATTTTTCTGGCCACTCTGTCTTAGATTCTGTTGCTAGATCTTGATTTTCTGCCTGCTTCTCTCAATGGTGGCATTTCATAAGGCTCAGTCCAATGCTCTGTTTTTTCTTACTCCATACGTTCATCATAGGGTAGCCCAGGTACATCCATGGCTTCCACAGCCCTCTGTACCTCAGTGACTCCAGCAGTCTTGCACCCCGCAGTTTGCCATGAGTGTCGATCACTATGGTCCATCCAGGAGGTCTGGAGAGCACACGGCAAGGACCCAAAGCCTGGCTGGTTGAGGGATGAGGGTGGCTCCTCCAGGCCCCCTCAATTCATGTGTTGTTTCTCATTCACATGATCAACTCCCAGAGGGAAAGAACTAACTCTTCAGTGGCTGATATAATCTCTCAAGTTTAGTAATGTGCATATATAATGGTAAAAAAGGACTTTCACATACAGCTGGAACCTCATACTAACCTAGCAAGACTGTTCAGGCTGATAATAATATCCTCATTGACAAGAAATTGAAGATGGGAGAGGCAAAGTAACCTGCCTTAGGTCACAGAGCTAGCTGGTAACTGCAGAGGGGGAACTGAAACCTGGATCTTCTGACCTCCAGACCAAAGTCATTCATTCATTCATTCAACAAGTGTTCACTAAGTACTGTTAGTGTTGGGCACAGGGCTAGGCTCTGGGGAATAGAGCAGTAAACAAGACAGATGCCCTCCTTCTAGCTGAAGAGACAGACAACAAGTGACAAAATAAATGTATGAAGACTCTAATATCAGGCGGCGACCAATGCACCTTGGCCTTGCCTGCACCTTCCTGCTGATCCTGAGCATTAAGGCTCAGAATCCATTTTCCTGGGAAAAGGCCCCCTTCCTTCCCCTCCTGGGCTCTGACTACCCCCCACTGGGGTAACAGAACTTCTCCAGGGCTCTGTCCAAATGCCTATGAGAGACAGAGATTGGTCAAGCTGGATGTGAAGACCAACTCTAGGAAAAAGGACTTCTTTCCTCTTTCCATTTAAATGTTCCTGCCTTTCCATCAAAACACCAGAGAATCAGGACAAGTTCAAGAGAGACGTGGCCGGGCTGGGTCTGCACTCGGGGTTGTGCAGTCAGATGCTTCCATGACAGAGCCAGGGTGCCCAGAGCACCCACTGACATGATGGACCTTGGCAGTTAGATCAGGTGCCAACACAATAAGCTCCCGTCAAGTATCCACCATTTGGCTCTATTTCTTAAGCCCCTTGTACGTGTCAGGTACTAAGCTAGGTATTGGAGAGCAGGATGTAATTAAGTGAAGGCATCAAGGAGCAGCAGAGACATATGTATCTGCACTGAGTACATTGAGAAGCTGTCAGTACCGCCTGGGGGTGGGACTCAGGAGAGGATTAACTGAGGAGCTGCCCTGAACTGCATCTTGAACGACATGAGCTAATCAGTGTGTGGCTGGCAGGCAGGTAGCTGTCAAGGGCACTGAAGACAGTCATGCCAGAGGAAGAGTAGGGCATGCAGAGGGGTGTGTAGCTGGGGACAGCCAGTGTGGATGGGACTTAGGGGAGGGCTGTTGTGAGAAATGAGGCTGGAGGGTCAGCAGGGGCTGTGCCCAGAAGGTCCTTCTCTGTGCTGCTGGGAGTTTGGGCTTCATCCTGCAGGCAATGCAGACCTACTGAAGGGCTTTATGCAGGGGAGTGGCGTGATCAGATTTGCACTTAATGATGCTTGCTCTGACAGTGCTTTGGCCTGCAGATTAACATATTGAATGAGAGAAGGAAGCATTTGGCACATCTTTATTAAAGGTCAATGTGATTTGTTTAACCAAGCTTGCACGCGGAGCATATTGGGTACTCTAGCATGCTGCCATTATTGCCTTTTATTTTGTTGGGAGTGGTGGGAAGGAGGGAAGGACAGAGGCAGTAGAATGAGGGACATTCCAGGCACGACTGGAGGAAAGAAAAAGAACATTTATGTTTCACTGGGCCTATAACTGGCCTCTGGGTTGCACCCACATTTGAGGAAAGGATTGGTGTGTGTGTGTAGGGGGGGAGGGGGGCAGGCTAGGAACAAGAGGCAAAAAGGGGCATATTTATGGATTTAACCCACACAGCAAGGTAACATCAGGCTTCCAAAACATTGTTGTACTGATGGTACTGAGACTACCCACTGTGGTCCTGCTGGGAGGTTCCTCTTTGTCCACATCCCCTTTGAGAGATGCAATAGTTGTCAGAGAAGGCGGGCAGCTTCCTCCTCCTCACAATCCTTATGCGCTAACTTTGTTCTTTCCACGAATCTCACTAATATGCACACACCACCTTTTGTCCTATTTAATTTCTCACACGGCAGAACTTAGAAAGACCCAGTGTGAAGGATGTGAGCTCTGGGCTCAGACCTGAGTGTGAGGGACGACTTTGCTGCTCACCGTCCAGGTGGCCATGGACATGCAGGTAACTGTATAAGCTGCAGTTTACACATCTGCAGTATGCAGAAGGTTGGAGTAGGCAGTGGACTGAATGTTTGTGTTCCTCCAAGATTCATAGGTTGAAGTCCCAACTCCCATTGCGATGGTACTTGGAGGTGAGGCTTTTGGGAGGTCATTTGGTCATGAGGGTGGAGCCCTCATGAATGGGATCAGTGCCCTTATACAAGCGATTCCAGAGAGCTCTCTCACCCTCTTTCTGCCATGTGAGGATACAAGAAGAATTCTGCAACCCAGAAGAGGGTTCTCACCCAAATCCAACCAGGCTGGCATCCTGATCTTGGACTCTCGATTTCCAGAACTGTGAGAAGTAAATTTCCATGGTTTAGAAGATACTTTGTCATAGCACCTGAGGCTAAGTCAGAGTATTTGCCTCACAGGGTTGTCTGAAGAACAAATGAGAGCAAGCTTTTCAAGTACTTGGCACGGGGCCTGGTCCACAGTAAGTACTCAGCAATGCTGGGTAGCAAAGGTGTCATTCCTTCCTTTCTGGGGTGTCCTCACCCACCTTCCCCAGGATAACCATTGCTTGAACTCCCCAAGGTGGTCTGGCTCTCCCCAGCTGGGGTAGTACCTTCCCTTCTCGCTATATTTACTGAAGTAGCTTGCCTATAGTTACTTACTATTTTGAATGTCCCCACTAAGCTGTGAGCCTTTGGGAGAAGGGCTTCCATCTTTTATCTCTAATCCCTAAGGCCCAGTATTGGGTCCGCTGCACAGGGGGTGCTCAATAAACATTGGTTGAATTATGCCCAGCAGCTCCACCTGCTGGTAGTGCTAGGCATAAACTAAGGGAGGAAGATGCAACATCAAAATTCTCTGAGGCTCCTGTCTGTACCATTAATGTATGTGCTGCCCAGCCCCCTCCCCCATTATATCACATCCTAAGATATCAGGGTGAGACAGACTCCACATGGCATCACTGTATTTCTACACCAAACATGCCTGAACCCTCATATTTACATGGCTAATGTTGGTGTGCATTTAACATGTAACACTTGTCCACTTGACTCACCACTTGGTCTCAAAGGCTGCCAGTAAATCGGTGTTCTCTCTTTTAGAGATTGGAATTTGAGAATTACGGATTACCTTTTTGCTTCTTCCTTTCTCCCCATGGAGCCTTGCATGAGGCATTTGGCAAGACAGGCAGTGGATACCAAAAGGAAGGTGAGCAAATCCAGCAGTGTTCAGCCCTAGTGTCAAGGAACACTGGGGTGTCTTCCACAGCTGAACAGGCCAGAAACTCATTATTGTGACCCACAGACCGTCTTGTTCATGCAGCAACCGGCAGACAAAACCAGTCTGTGCATGCCAGTGTTATCCTCCCGGCGCTGCAGCCCAAGGGAGCCTTAGAACCCCTTGTGCTGGGAAGTGGATTCTGGTTTTCAAACTCTCATGGCTCTGTTCATTAGTAAGAGTGGCGCAGGTCCACAGCTGTTCATGAGCAGAGAGAGACAAATGTGGGGTGAAGCTCTGAGGCCAGCGGGGTGATTGTGCATGCTTCTGCTCTAAGGATATTTACTGAGAAGAAGTGATGGCAGAAGTTCAAATAAATTTTCACGGATAGTTTTATAGAGAGGTTTCTATCTATCTATCTATCTATCTATCTATCTATCTATCTATCTATCTATCATCTATTTATCTATGTAGTTATTATCTACCGCCTATCTATCCATCTAAACATAGCTTATATAGGACAAAGCCCTGGACTTCAAGCAGGAGTCTTAATTCAAGTTTAAGTTCTAATTGTGACTTTTCCAGTAACTTACTTTTCCTTCATGGCTAAGTCATGTAACCTCTTACTTGGGGGCACCAGATTATTCTGGATATTACTAAAGTCATCTTCAAGTAAAAAAGAATTCTATAGACCCCAAAATGTCATTCAAAAGAAACAAGTTTATACAGATAAATTTATCTTAAGTAGGTCAAATTTGGGGTATGAAGGTGTTGTAATGTTTTTAATACCGGCTCTATCTTCACAGTACAGGGAGAGCCTGTACATAATCAATAGGTATAGAATATTTATGTACAGTGTATAGCCCAAGTTTATTCCAAAAGACTGTAGAAGTTGACAGCTGTGCTCTTGATTTTATGACATGCTGTTGATGAGTCTATTATTTATGTTATGCTGAGTTCTTAGTCATGGACACATTCCCAAGTTGGCTTTTTCTCTTTTTCTTTTTCTAAGAGAAATGCGCTATGATGAAATACCTAGCACCGCACAGCGGGGGAAGCTTCCCTGAGCCCGAACTCCAGGGCAGCCTCTGTGAAATGCACTGTGGTTACGTGTGAGGACCACTGATGAGATTTAACACGGCCTGCCTTCCTGCTTATGGAGTTCCCATTCAAAGAGAACGATGGCAATGAAAAAATGACTTGGCAGTTCCAGAGATCAATACTGGATTTGCTTCTGATCAATATGGAACTATTTGGCAATTTTCTCATATGGAATGACATTTCCTCTTGTAATCTGAGGCACATTCCACTGAAATGAAAAAAGGCACTTACTAAAGCATAAAGTAATGTGATTTTCGGTTTTACACAAACAACAAATGAAAAAAAAGAGCCTTGGAGAATTGGATTCATGGAGGTAAGAGGCCTCTTTGCCATTCCTCGCTGACTTGAGCTACCGCTTAGTGTGCGACTCGGGAGTAGGTATGCTGCATTTCGCGTTCTGTGAAAACAGTTCTGATGCTGTTCTTTGAGACGAAAGTACAAGCTCGATTGAGCAGAGAGAAAGGCACGCGGAACAATATGCTTAAGTTCCTTGGTGAGAGTTCATCACATTGAACACCCTGTCCCTCTGAGGAGCAGGCTCACAAAACACTTCCAAGGAACGGAGACATACAAGGCAGTTACGAGTTGGTCTCCCCTTGCCTGCACATTCATCTTTTAGCCGGGGTGGGGGTGGGGGTACTAAAACAAAGTTATGAATGGGCAAGACTTTCTCAAAAAGATATTTTCAGGGACGTGTATGGTGTGTCAAAACACCATGGTTAAAATCTCTCCAAATACCTTTAGTCTGTCTTTATTTCCTTGGAGGAGATATATTAAGAGAACGGGCCCTTCTAAAGGCCCTTCTCAGACCCTTCCAAATTCAGGATCTATGATCTTTTGGATTCCTATTGGACTGAAGTTCACTGGTGGACTTACTGTGCATGAAATGAATGGAATACGTGAAAGTGAATGAGAATGGAACTAACAAGCGTGGTACACTGTCCTAGGACTTTGGAAGAAAGAGTTCATTTATGTGTAATATCCCAATAATGCCTCCCTCTTACCCACTTAGCAAGGCTCTTTGCACTTCATTAGTCACTAATTTCACCACTTTAAAATATCATAATATTAAAAAAAATAATGCTAGCTCGATGAAGTCATGCGGATACTAAAATGATAGGAATGTTACCTTTTATATAATCGGGGCTCTGTGCCTGCTAATTAATTAACACTAGGAAAATGGAGGGACGTGGGCATTATTCCAAAACACTACATTAAGAAAAAATTAAAATACTTCAAGTAAATTACCAATATCGCCTCCAGAAAATCCATTCAGAAAATCCATTTTTCAATGTCATGATTTCAGTCTTGACCCCCAAACTGCTGAAGGGGAATTTAACTTCAATAAAATGGATCTTTCTTTAAAAGACTTTCTAAATTCAGCCTGAAATTAATTCAGGCGGGTCTTCCCCATTGTTCCCCATTAGAGAGAGGGTTTTATCAGATTTTCTCAAACAGAGGAAACCCAAACTTCCAAGGAAAGTAGTGGGTCCTCATTACCAACCACCGCGTGGGTTCACACACACGGTGGGGACTGTTAACTTTAAACTTTATTTAAAGTAAGCAAAGCATTGCCCTGTATTGTGTTTACCTTGAACATATTTTTCCCTTCATGTCATAGTAACCTACCTCACCCCCCTTCAGGAAGCCGGATTTAATGACCACGTAGTTTAGGACAATTTAGAAACACACAAAATTATGCACCTAGTTTATACCAGCCATTGTCCAGGCAATTAACTCATTACTTTGCTTAATCCTCACCCCACGTCTCTCAACGTCAGTATTGATATCCTCATTTTACTGATGATGAAATTGTTATCTCAGAGATGTTAAGAAACTTGCCTGAAGCCACACAGCCAAGGAAGTGGGAGAGCCAGGAGCTCAAGTCCGCTGGTTCCATCTCTCTTCACTTAACACATTGCTTCCCATAAGCTTGGTGACTTTCGCCAGCTTCATATCTGGCTTCCAAAATTCCCAGTTCCTTGGTGAGACTCCTTCTTTCCTCCTTTAATGGGTTCCCTGGCATCGATTTTCTTAACTGGCTCAATAGAATGACTTCGCACATTCCTCTTTTTCCTGCTAGTCATCTAATCTCTGACGAAACCAGGCCAAGGGATGGTGTCCCTGGAATTGGCCGCCGTGGCGGGGTGCTTTCACCCCGCGCTTCCACATTGCTCGCGCCCCTCACACCTCCTCGGCTAGCCGATGACACAGACACACAGAAGGCTCTTCCAGGTTGGGGTTTAGAGTTATCTTTGGAAATGATTTGCAATCCTATGTCACGAGGATACGAGCTGCTCTTTTAAAAGCGAGGACATGTCCGCCTCTCTTCTCTATTTATTCTCACTCCCATGATTTCACCCAGTTTAAATGCCATCTGGAGCCCAATGATTTTCACATTTATATCTTCAGTGTTGTCTCCTGAAATCCAGACTCCTATATCCAACTGCCTACTCCATACCTCTTGCTGGATACCCCATCGACAGCTCAAGCTCCACGCGTCTGAAACTTCTAATTCCCTTCCCATCCACTGACATGTTTCATCCACAGTCTTCCCATCTCAGTGGATGGAAACGTCTTCCTTCCAGTTCCTGAGGCTAAAAACCTCAGTTATCCTGGACTTTTCTTGTTCATATCACCCATCTGATCTATCAAGAAATGTCTTGGCTCCTTCTTCAAAATATGCCCCAGCCTTTCTCCCCACCTCCCCCACACTTGCCTGGTCATAATCCGCACCGCCTCATCATCTGGATTGCGGCAGTCACCTCCCAGCGCTGCTCCTTGCCCTTCTCTGGTCTCTTCCCAACCAAGCCCACGGAGTGACCCTCTGGTCAGCAGGTCACGTCACTCTCTGATCAAAGTCTTAGATCGACTTCTCATTACGATGGCTTCCAAGGGAAGGGCTGATGGGGAAGACTGACCTTATGACTTCTCTGACTACTACACAGGCCAACAGTGGCAGTGCCACTGTGTCCCTCTGTGTGACACTGATCTCCACCGGCGGTTCCATGCCAGTGGGCGGGCAGGAGTTGTGGAGAGCTGAGCATGGTATGAGCCTGATCTTTCAAAGTTCCCCCAAGTTCTGTGGTTAGTTCATGTCCCTTCCAAGTGGAAAAAACGCAAGAAGCAAAGAGGTGGCTCTTCAGACAGAACCAAAGTTGCACGTAAGAGAAAAACATGCTAATAAGTTCCATGGAATGTGAAAGTAGCAGCATTATAGCTAGTTTTAAGACCCCAGAGGTAAGCTTTCCTTGCTCTTACGTTTGCGTTGTTGCTCTCCTGCTGTGGGAGAGGAAACTATTGTTCAGAACATGTTTACTCCCTCCCCACCCCCACCTCCACGGGAAGATTTATTTTAATTAATTTATTTTTAATTTATTTGTTTTTCAAGATGACCATGAAATCTATTTGAAGTACAAGGAATGTCATGCAGCTTGCTTTGGCCAATGGAAAGTGGATAGATGTGACAGTGTGTGAGTTTCAAGCCCAGGCCTTGAGTAACATCACACACTTCTGACCTTCACCACCAGAAGTCCTTGCCCTGGGTGAGCCACCTGATCCCAGGAAAATGAGAGTTTTGTGGAGCCACGCTGCCCTGGCCGACCTGCACGCCTGCAGCTGTGCTTACCCCAACCGATGGCAGAGGCAGCAGTGCGGTCAACGTGTGTTGCTGAAGGATTTTTATTATGCTGAATGCTTGTTTACTAATAGCCACTTCCTAGATGTGTAGCTCCTCAAATGACTTCACTTCATGGAGCCTTGGTTTCCTCATCTGTAAACTGGGATGGCAACTGTATCTATTTTGAAGGTAGGTACTTTGTGAGCACCAGGTAAGGTGCTGCAGGTAAAGCTCTTGGTCCAGAGCCTGGAGAGTGGAAAGTTCTCAGCTGGCATTACTTCTGTCTTCTGATGCTCAACGTGTTGCAGAGTGGGTACCGTATCTAAGTGATGGGGCTTACTGGGGCCACGCTGGGCTGTCATTCTGGGTTGCAGCTGCAGAATGGGTTGGTGGGGAGAATGGGTGAAGGTCGGGGCCAGGTGTCCCTGGGTATATGGTTGGGTGGCAATGGGGGGAATTGATTCATTTATATCTTAGAAGGATAGAAACAGAGTACACTGACAGGTGCCCCTGAACAGGTGGTGTTGTCTTCATCTTGACTAGAATTCACGGGCTGATGGTGGCATCAGCTGCTGCCTCCTGCCGAACCTCTGGAGAGACTTTCCGGCTTGTGTTTCCCACCCACTGGCTGCGTCCTAGTGGCTGACACTGATTCAGACACTCCCCTGCTTGCCTCCCGCTTTCCTTCCACAGGCCGGCTGCCTCCGGGAGTCTAGCTGCAGGGAAGAGCGGTGGTGCACGCTTCCCTGCTGAGCCAACCAATCCTTTCAACCACAGAGTTTTGGGAATAGTGTGTCCAGCCATTCCTACACATAGGGGCCACCGTTATCCCTGTGGTGTCATTCCTTCAGGTATGTGAAAAATGTGCTACCGGGAACACCTTCATTATTCCCCAATGTGTGTAAAATACCTGTGATTAGGGGTCCTAACTCAGTCACCTCTCCCCATGGGGTCTCTTTATCTCCCTTTAGTTCTCCTCTCTTTTTCCTTGGCCCTGACATGAGGGACCGAAAGGAGGGGCTCCTGCTCTCTTCTATTTGCATTTCTTGAAGGCTGTCTGGAGAGGTGCCGAGGGCGTTTCTTCAACTACATCTTCTGCATACACTCCTCGGCCCGGCGCCTAGACCCTTCAGGATCTGGCTGCAGACCATCTTTCTTGCCACTCACTCCCTCTGCCCCTGTTCCTGCTACCACTGGGGGCCATTGATTCCTCCATTAGTTCAGGCCGACACTAGTGTTTGTAGGGCGTACCATTCGATGAAGAGCTAATGAAGACAGAGTTCCTCCCTTTGAATGCTTCATCATCCTTTTAATGCTGCTCTGGTTGTGGATGCTGCTCTCTAGGCTTTGAATGTCTTCCTCCCTCTAGCCTCCTGGCTGTCTCCTTCTTTCCTTCCTTCCTTCCTCTCTTCCTTCCATCTTTCCTTCCTTCCTCCCCCCGATTCCCTTCCTTCCTTCCCCCAGCGAATAGTTATTCATCTATTCAGTCCTTATTTGAATGGCACCTGCTTTGTGCAATCTTGCCATGTTAATTCTGAGCAGATCTTCTGTGATCCAAAACAATTCTCTTTGTATTTTGATCACTGAACTTTTTACACAAATCTTTATAATATACTATGATATGTTTGTCTCTTCAACTAAAGAACAAGGACCTTGTAGACAGGAAACATGTTCTTGCTATTGATCTCTCTATATCTTCACTCTCAGGAGCCGCTCAGTAAATATGTGTGAAGGTCTTGGGTTGTAACATTGCTATCCACTTCAGCTATTGCCACAGTGTGCCCCTCTCAGTTCCGGCAGACCTGATGGGGGTGGCAGTCAGGAGGCACACCTCATTAGAAGTAGATGAAGTTGAAGTTTCTCTTGGCCACCAAATAGCCATCCATCATGGGTCCCAACGAGACCTGTCACCTTGGCTCTCCAGTCCCTATTTGCACCAGAATCAATACAGCTCCCCATAGTGCAGACTCATGAGGACGTTTCCTCAGCAGCGGCTACCTCACTTAAAATGAATCAGACCAGAGCCAGGGGCGGGGCAGGGAGGGCAGTCTGCTAATGATGGATCTGCAGCTGGCAATCTGTTAGGTTGTGTGTTGGGGCTTAATGTGCGATTTCATGGCTTTTCACGGTCTCTAAACTGCAAATTCAAGATTATTTAAAAACATTTTATTTAATTTTCATGCTTTTTTAATCAAAAAAGTTAAAAGACTAATCATCTTTTATGGGCAGTTATCAAATGTGCTATCTGCACATAAGGCAGAAAGGTCTTCTTTAGCTGAGGAATCTTAGGGGTGCTGATGAGGAAGGGCGGGGTAGCTCTGGAGACAACTTGATTCATTCTTCAGGGTGATGTCCGTCTAGGTGGAGTGCAATCCTGCAGGTTCACTCATCAACCCCACTGCCCCACCCCCCATCCTCTTCATATGGGAGTGACTTGCCAGTGAGCATCTGTGGGGAGGGCTGGGCCTGGCCCGTCTGTGTATTCTGGGAGCCTTGCCTGGTGTCTTTCATTGGGCAGGTGTGCAGGAAATGTTTGCTGAATGAGTGAATCCATGAACGAGGAAAGGGTTCTCCAAGCCCCTCCCTCCAGCCGTCCAAGGAGAGGCCTGTATGCCTTCAGTCCGCCTCTGCCACGTCAGCATGGGAAGCAGAGGCAGAAGGCACAGCTGAGCTTCCTTGGTGGAGGACATGCCAAAGGGAAGTGGTGTGTCTTAACTTTTGTGAAAATCATTGTTTACCTATTGCTTGATTCAGAATCCTAGAAGGACCTTAAATTCAACTTCTTCACTTTACAGACGAGGAAGCAGAGTCAAAATGGGGAAGCTCCTTGCTTAAGGAAAAGTCAGGACTTGAATCCCACTTCAGGTAAAAAAAATTTTTTTTGTACTGACTTCTTTCATCTCTTGGTGTGTGTCATTTCACGTAAGTTTTCCCAAGTGCCATAATTTCTGGGATTTCTGTGGGTGACAGTAGCCCTTTTCCTCTTCTCCTTTCAATTTCTCTCTTTTCTGCCTACAGATCATAGAGATAAAACACCCTGGAAACCCAAGGAAATGGGACAGAGTCCTCTAGATGGGTGGGCCATACGTGAGGATGAAGAAAGATGCCACCGTGCCTCTGCCTGAAGGGGGACCCAGCAACACAGGGAGGAAGACTCGGCCCAGCTGAGGGGCGCTGCCAGTGCTGAGGTTGGATGCAAACTACCTGGTGAATGCTTTCTCCGTCACAAAATTGGCAAAGCCCCAAATATGGCTGGCTGCCATGGTGGAGTTTGTCCGCTCATAGAGTGCCCCGGTGCATTACCAATCCATGGGATAACGACGACCATCTTCATAATCGTCATTATTGCCTTAGACAGGCATGGATGACAAAGACCCCCCAGGGATGTCTGTTTCAAATGAGCTGCTTCTTATCCAGCCTCGACTCTCCAGAGTGACTTTCTACAGCATTAAAGGATCAGGGAGCTGAAAGGGGCCCTTGGAGATCATCCGTTCTGGCTTCCTGCCTTCAGACAGAGCTAACCTTTACTGAATAATTGTATAAGAAATTGTTGTTGTATGAGAAATAGTTGCTGCATAAGAAACTTACTTTTGTATGTTATTCTTGTGATAGTATCTCTGTTGAGCATTCGATTAAGAAATGGGTTTGATGAATCAGAAACCTAGGGGAGAGAAAAAAATTGTTTTAATGACTGGGTAGTACTCTCCCAGGGTAAACATTGCCTCCATGAATTCGCTTGTTTGTTCATATTTCTTGGGGGTCTAACATGTGCCAAATACTACGTTGGCTGGAAATTCAGAGGTAAAATATACAGACGCGATTCTCCAGAAGACGCTATTTTCCAGAAGACAGGTTAAGCAAATAGCGGTTATGATATGGTATGAACAATGATAGCATGGAGTCACAGGCATGATGATATTACAGGAGGGCCATCCACCTGGGGAATCTGGGGAGCTAAGGCCTGAACTGAGTCTTTTTAAAAAAAATTCATTTTAGGGAGAGAGAAGAAGGGTAGGGCAGGAGATGGAAGGGGAGAGAGAAGGAGAGAGCGAGAGAGAGATAAACATTGATTTGCTGTTCCACTTATTTATGTATTCACCGGTGTATTCTTGGATGTGCCCTGACTGGGGATTCGAACCACAAACTTGGTGTATTGGGACGATGCTCTAACCAACTGAGCTACCTGGCCAGGGCCCCGAACTGAGTCTTGAAGGATGGGTAGAAGTTAACAAAGTGCTCTCATGGTAGAGTGTGGAAACAAGGAAGGGTAAGGAAAGGTATTTCATACAGAGGATCGATCTCATACATGGACATGGGAGAACTAGCCATGCTCAGGCACGCATTTCATTGTAGTTGGAGCTGAGAATATGGAGGAAGGACGGAAGGTGAGGCTAGAGGGGTGGGCGGGCCTCAGTGTATGTTAGGCTTTGACAGTCATGGCAGGGCATTTAAACTTCTTTGTTTGGTAGGGAAGGGGAGCCATCAAAGGGCACAGGGAGGGACATGTTAGCAAGGGGATGGTCATCTAGGTTGAGAGTGAGAAAGCGTACACAGAACAGGGGTATCGGGAGATGAAAACAAATCTCTAAAAGTAACAGAGAACCTTATTATAGAACTTCTCTTTAATGCATAAATCAAATATATCATACAGCATGCCATTCAATCATCTGTCTATCCATCCATCCATGTACCTATGCATCCAGTAAATATTTACCAAGTACCTATTAGGGGTCAGTTCCCTTTTTATGTCCATGCCTTCAGGTCTCCAAATTCCTTCTTTGGGAGAAAAAGCCAAGGTTCCAGGAGCTTAATCCAGGGGACCACCATTTGGAGACTGTGATACGCCCCCACACAACCGTGGACACTGTTTCTTGGCACCCCCTTTTTACTCAGCTTCCCTGAGGCGACACTGTTCCTCCTAGTCATTCCTCTCCTACCTGCTCAGCACAGCTCCGCTCTGTAATTTACACCTCAGCCACTAATCGGACGTTGTGACGCATCAGCAGAGTAAATCTGATTTATTCTAAGGTTTGGAAAAATTACAGCAGATGATGATCATTGTTAAATAAGCAACAGGTAATTTTGAGTTTGGAAATAGCCCAGATCGTTTATTTTCCTGCCACGTGTCTCTCCTTCCCCACAGTTCCCTGGGTGTGTTGTGTTGTGACACACACCAGAGGGAGCTTGGTGAGGGACGACGCTCAGGGGTGTGTGTAAAAGCCCACCCGCAAATGGAGAAAAGTCCCAAATCCAACACTGCTGCCCCCTAGGGGCTTTAGTGCCAAACCCGACTTCTACTTTCCCATCCTCTTTGGCCGTTTCAAAGACAGCCTGAAGCAACCTGTCTGTACTCATGCCCCCGTGAAAGGAGGAGAGCCAAAATCTAATGTCATGGCCCGTAGGGAATCTGCTATGACCTGTAACTGGGTGCCTTGGGCTCCTGGTACTCGGTGAGTCTGGGCAGCGCCAACGGTGGGACTGGACCTTTCTGAGCTGATTAAAAATAATTGAAAAACTTCCAAAGCGTGCACAGATGATTTGTGGGCCCCAGTGTGTTGGCTGCGTGGGTGAGAGGATAAAATATGTACTTGGTATAAGTGAGCTTAAGTGGGAAGTTAATGGTGTGTGATTGAGTAGCAATTATAGCCAAATCTCGGTTCCCTGTGGTCACGGGAAGGATGGGGGACAAGGAAGGGAGGGAGGTAAGTAAAACACACAGATAAACAAGTTTCCTATTCTTACCCAACAACTCCGACCCTTCTACAGCTCTGCTGTTGACTAGGGTGACACCTCCAGGGCTCAGCCGACCCAGATGTGGGGCCCCTCATTTTCGGTTCCCGCCTGCCCCGCAGGGAGCTGAGAAGGGGAGGTGGGAGGATCGGGGGAGGGCAGGCCAGCAGAGATGTGCACCCTTAGAGACCGAGGGCTTTGTTCATCTCCATTCTATGTCCCAGTGCCTAGCATGGGGCTGGCCTGTGCCCCACACTCAGTCGGTGTTTTGGGGTGGGTGAATGACAAGTCACAGCTGGAAGTTGATTATATTGTACAAAGATAGGAATGCTGTGGTTTCTTTTGAGATCTAGCCAGAAAACCTCGGGTCTGCTCAGGCAAAGAAGAGAAGCACCCCTAAGGGACAAAATGGCCTGAGACCATGCAGAGCAAGTCACCACCCATTCACTGGCCTCAGGGTCGGGGGCATGAGTTCCTCCCAACCACCTGCAGGGAGGCAGCCCGGACCTGCATCAGTAACCTCGGTGGAGCGAGACACTCCATAGTGTGCCCTTGAGGGGGCCGACTTCCTGGCGTGTCCGTCACCCTGTCAGCTGTGATGCACCTGAACTACCAGGATGACACCCAGTGATCCTGGAAGCGTTGAGCAAAGTGAGGCAAAGTCAGGGGCGGAGGCTGAGGCAGCCACCGATAGACAAGCATTGTTGGACAGCCCACATTGGCTGTGGAGTCACCCCCTGGGAAAGCCATGGGAGAGGTAAGCACCTGGACGGGTGGGTCCCAATACTGTGACATCTCTGCAGGCTTCTTTTCAGTGAGGGTGGCCTAGGGTGGATGCACCAGTGGGCTATCAATGTCAGAACTAGGCCTGGTTGAGGGATATAGAATTTGTCCAGTCCTTGAGGGCAGCCTGGGGGTGGGGGAAGATGTTTTTAAATGTCATTCGCTGTCTTCTTCTCAGCTGCTTCCCCTCAGCTCTCCTGGGGAGGCATATAGTGTGAATGAGGTCACTAATATTACAATCACGCAGGACCTGGGTTCCCTTCCTAGATGAGCTATAGGAGCTCCATGGACTTGGGTGGAATGACAGAGTCTCGGGACCCTTTACCTCATTAGCTGGACAGAAACCAATGCCCACTCTGCAGACTTATTAGGGTTAAATGATAAAATATATGCAAAGTATATATCCAAGTGCCTGGCATTCAGGAACCTGCAAGGTCTGTCATGGTGCCAGGAGATGTAGAACGGAGCCCGGCAGGACCAATTTCTATGGGATGTCACATCAGGTATTATAAAGGCCAAGAAATATATGCTTCCCTGGCCAAAAGCCCCCTTCCTTTCTTTGGTGATGACAAGCTAGAGGAGTTTGGGGTTGGTGGCCAGGGAGTAGCAACATGTTACAAATGCCCTTGCTCAATGTATAGCTCTGCCCAGACCACAGAAAAGCTGGACCTGACCCAAGTGAGGGAGAAGACTTAGGGGGAGGCGTGGAGTCTTGAGAGGGATGACCAGGCAGGCAAAGTGCCTGTTGCAAAGGCTGATGCTTTCCCGGAGGGCGAGGGAGTGGCACCTGGGGTGTCCCTGTGCCCATTCTTCTGAACAATGATGATGTCACCACCAGAACTCCGTTCCAACCCATAGTGGCAAATGCTGGATTTCTATTGATCGTCTTCCTCAGATTCCAAGTTCAGATTGGGACACCTCCTCTAATAGTCTGGCCGAAACTTACTGAGGGGTTAACACAGTCGCTGCCAACTTTCAGAAATGCCAGGCATTGCTTTTTTTCCCCTAATTGAAAAGACCATTTTTTTCTTTCTTCCTTTAAATTTACATACCTGTTTCACTCTCCATCTGTCAAAAATGTGAACGGTAATTACCTTTTAACAAATTAGAATTGGCTTCGTTGGAGATTTGTTGGCAGTGACTGTTAGGAAGATGAGGAGCCTCCCCAGAGGGTCATAAAGTCAGCATTGGTGATCTTTGCTTAATTTTCCCCGGGGGATGCTCATGAGAAAGAGAGGGGAGGAGGAGCCCTCGCGCAGAAGCTGGAGGGAGATGCTTTGTGCAGTGCCGGGTGGGCGGGGCGGGCAGCTCACATTTCCCTTGGATCTCTTTTTTCCAAGGGATGGGCAGGGCTTCAGTCCTGTGGGGTGTCAGTGAGCCACCCCTTCCCCCCCAGCACATCTTTCTGACTTTTCTGCATGAGGTGAGACCTGAAGCTTGCTTCTGGATCCAGCACATTTTTTTCCCACCCCCTGCAGGACAGAAGCTGCTCAAATTCCCGGGCCCTGATGCTCTGAAATGAAACCCATCATTTTTGCATCTCACTGAGAGGGACCTCATTTTTCATAAATCTCACGGATGTGAAATCACCACCCTGCAGCTTTTCTTGGGCACGCACACCACCCCTTGTGTTATTTCTAAGATTGAACAGGACCGTAAACAGGTAGTCTGATTGGGGTGGGGACGGCAAGAGGAGAGGGATAAAGAAATGCAAGACACTTACTTTTATAAATATAGAAACTACCACCAGTCCATTTGGGCTCTTTGCAGCTTCTGTGACATTGGTATATAACTCATGGTTATAGTGGATGAGCTGCACCTGGCAGGAGGAAGAAAACAGTCATAAGGACAACACTCTGGCATTAAAATGCATGAGGCACCGCACATCCACCCTCCATAAGGGTAAATGATAACGTATGTCGTAGAACAACTGGAAAGGCAATCTTGTAATCGAAGGGATTTCGAGATGTGCGTGCATGTGTGTGTATAAAATGCATGCGCACACATACATCTACAAAAACGCCCATACACATTTGCAAATGTTTTCTGGTAACAAGCAAGCCTTTCATGAGCTCAGTGCCCATCTGGCTCTGGCTCCATCTCAGGATGTTTCCCCTAAAGTGTGTGTGAAGTGAATTTCCCTTATTAGGAGTGGAACTGCCCTGCAGGGGCCCACATGCTGCACCAACAGCTGCCACTGGCAGCGAGGAAATCTTGCTCCCAGCCTCTGGCTGAGCAGGGAATTGTTAGGTCCTAAAAGAGAGAGCGCTGATGGCTCAGGCTGCTGATACACCAGTGTGCCCAGGTCATCTGACTGTGCAGGGTTAAACTTCTTCCTTGTTCATCGAAGATCAATGAGAGCCTGTGAAACAGTCAGTGTGGGGAGCAAAAGGGGTCCTGGAACCACATTCCAGTAAACAGGTTTCCCCCCCGGTTACCTAGTTTTTAAATAAATCTCTTTTTAAAAAAAGAAATTATGAAACACAGCATACCCATATAATCACTGAATGCCCCACCAATTTTGAGCCACGTGAGTAATACCCCACCTGAGTGGGACTCAATTGTTTCCTCTGAAAAATGAGTATGATTATCTCTCTTTGGATTCATCTTAGGGCTGTGATATTAAAATAGATTTTTAAACAGTGCAGAAGTATACTTTTTGTAACAAAATAAAACATAGAGAAGGAAAAAAGTGATAGTCCCTCTCCCACACCTCTGTCTAATCCTAGCCCAAACAATATGACTACTAACAGTTTAGAATTTACATTTCCAGATTGTTTTTTTGTGCTTGGAAATCACACACACATACATGCGCTGGGCTTAAAAACAATATATGGGTAAATTCCTACAAATATATAACTTACCAAGACTGAATCAAGAAAAGATAGAAACCTGAACAGATGAACACAAATAAGGAAATTGAAGTAGTAATAAAATATCTCCCCCAATAAAGAAAAGCCTCAGACCAGATGGCTCTGCAGGTGACTTTTACCAAATATTCAAAGAAGAATTCACACCAGTCTGCCTTAAACTCTTTCAAAACAATAGGAGAGGAGGAAACACTTCCAAACTCATTTTGTGAGGCCAGTGTCATCCTGATACCAAAGAAAGAAAACTACAGGCCAATATCCCTAATGAACACAGACACAAACACCTTCAATAAAATATTAGCAAACTGAATTCAACAGCATATTAAAGGGATCATACACCATAATCAAGGGGGGTTTATTCCTGGGATGCAAGGATGGCTCAATACATACCAAACAATGTGATATACTGTATTAACCGGAGGAAAGATAAAAACGACATGATCACGTCACATAAACTCAGAAAAGCCTTTGACAAAATTCACTATTCATTCATGATACAAAACTATTTTTAAAAGGCACAGAAGAAACTTACCTCAACATAACGAAGGCGAGGCACGAAAAACACACATCTCTTATCATCATCAATGGGGAAGAACTGAAAACTTTCTAAGACTCAGTACAAGGCAAGAATGCCCACACCTGCCATGTCTATTCAACATAGTCCTGAAAATCCTACCAGAGCAATTAGACCAGAAAAAAAAAGACATCCAGATTGGAAAGAAAAGTGTAAAATTATCTTTGCATATGACATGATCACATATGTGGAACACACTAAAGACCCCACAATGACAAAAAACTTAGAACTAACACATGACTTCAGTAAAGTAGCAGGATTTCAAAAACCAACACACAAAAGTTGGTAGCACTTCTATATAGTAACAATGAATTATCTGAAAAGGAAATTAAGAAAATAATCCCATGTACCATAGTGACAAAGAGAATAAAATACTTAGGAATAAACTTAACCAAAGAAGCAAAGACTTGTACACTGAAACTGTAAAACATTAATGAAGGAAATTGAAAAAGACACAAATTAATGGAAAGACATCCTGTGTGCATGGCTTGTAAGAATTAATATTGTTAAAATGTCCATATAACTCAAAGTAATCTATGATGCAATCCATACCAATTTCCAATGTCATTCTTTACAGAAAAAGAAACAAACTACCCAAAAGTTCCTATGAAACCACAAAAGATGCCAAATAGCCAAAGCAATCTTGAGCAAGAAGAACTAAGTTAGAAGCATCACATTTCCTTGTTCAAAAATACATTACAAAGCTATAGTAATAAAAACAGTATGATGCTGGCATAAAAACAGAAGTATAGACCAATAGAACAGAATAGAGAGCTCAGAAATAAATTCACACATTTATGGTCAACTAATCTTTGACAAGGGTACCAAGAACACACAATGGGGAGAGAATAGACTCTTCAATAATTGATGTTGAGAACATTGAATATCCACATGTAGAAGAATGAAATTAAACCCTTATCTCACACTGTATACAAAGATCAACTCAAAATAAATTGCATGGTACCTGAAACTGTAAAAATATTAGAAGAAAGCACAGGGAAAAAAAGCCCCCTGACATTGGACTTGGACATAATTTTTTTTGGTTATAACACCAAAGCATAGGCAACCCCCCCAAAAATATAGACAAGTAGGATTACATCAAACTAAGCTTCTGAACAGCAAAGGAAAAAACATTCAAAAGACTGAAAAAGCATCTGATAGAATGGGAGAAAATATTTGCAAGCCATATAGCTGAGAAGGGGTTAATACACAAGGAATATATGTAAGGAATTTATAGAACTCCATAGCCAAAAAATAAATAGCCTGGTTAAAAAATGGGCAAAGGACATGAACAAACAATTCTCAAGACATACAAATGGCCAATATGTACATGAGTAGGTGATTAATATCACTAATCATCAGAGAAATGCAAATCAAAATCACAATGAGATATTACCTCACACCTTTTAGAAAGATTATTATTAAAAAGACAAGAGAAAACAAGTGTTGATGAGGATGTGGAATAAAAGGGAACCCTTCTGCACTGACAGTGGGAATGTAAACTGGTGCAGCCATATGGCAAACAGTATGGTAGTTCCTCAGAAAATTAAATATAGAACTATTATGTGATCCAGAATTCCCACTTCTGGGTATATATCCAAAGGAAAGGAACTCTGGATTTGAAAGAGATATCTGAACTTCCATGTTCACTACAATGTTATTCATAATAGCCAAGATATAGAAACAACCTAAGTGTCCACTGATGGATGAATAGATACAGAAGATATACAATGCAATGTTTTTCAGCATTAAAAAAGGAGATCCTGCCATTTGCAATCATATGGATGAACCAGAAGAACATTATGCTAAGTGAGATAGCCAGGCACAGAAAGACACATACATATGATCTCACTTATATAAAATAGTCAAACTCATAGAGGCAGAGAATAGAATGGTGGTTCTCAATGGCTGGAGGAAGGGAGAAATGAGAGAATAACATTTGAGAAATGTTGGTCAAAGGGTACAAAGTTTCAGTTATGCAAATGAATGCACTCTGGGGATCTAATGCATAGCATGCTAACCATAGTTAATGATGCTGCATTGTACACTTGAAAGTTTTTAGAGGATAAATCTTAAATCTTCTTACACACACAAATGGTAACTATGTGGAGGTGATGGATGTATTATTTATCTTGATTATGGCTATTTTTCCACAATGTATAAACATACCAAAACATCAAAAGTCATATACCTTAAATACATACAATCTTTTACATGTCTAAGATATCTCAAATAAAGTTGTTAAAAATAAAAGAGTGAGACTTCTGGCCAACATGGAGGCATAGGTAAATAAATATACAGTGCCTACTTGCAAAACCAAAAGAAGGACAATGAAACAAATTTAAAAAGAAAAAACAACCAGAACTAACAGAAAATTGAACTATATGGAAGTCTGACAACAAAGGAGTTAAAGAAGAAACATTCGTCCAGACCAGTAGGAGGGGCGGAGATCGGCAGGCAGAGTGAAAAGGACTCACAGCAAGGTGGCAGCTGGAGGATCGGGACGGGTAAGGTGATGGCAGGTGGACCCGGGCACAGTGGCAGCTGGTGGAACAGGTGGTTCCACAACTGAGTGAAGATAAACTGGAAGGAACAACTGGGGAGTGACCCAGGGTTCCAGCATGGGGAAATAAAGCCTCAAAACCTCTTACTGAAAAAACTTGTGGGGGTTGCGGTGGCAGGAGAAACTCCCAGCTTCACAGGGGAGTTCGTTGGAGAGACCCACAGGGTCCTAGAATGTACACAAAACCACCCACCTGGGAAACAGCACCAGAAGGGCCCGATTTGCTTGAGGGCAGCAGAGGAAGTGACTGAAAGCCAGCAGAGAGCTGAGCAAGCGGCATTGTTTCCTCTCAGACCCCTCCCCCACATACGGCATCACAAAGCAGCAACGCTGGTTGCCCCATCCTAGCGAATACCTAAGGCTCCACCCCTTACTACGTATCAGGCACGTGGAGACAAAAAAGTATGGCCCAAATGAAAGAACAGATCAAAGCTGCAGATGACAAAAAGATAGCCAACTTATCAGATGCACAGTTCAAAACACTGTTAATCAGGATGCTCACAGAAATGGTTGACTATGGTTGCAAAATAGAGGAAAAAATGAAAGCTATGGAAAGTGAAATAAAGGAAAATGTACAGAGAACTAACAGTGAAGGGAAGGAAACCAGGACTCAAATCAATGGTTTGGACTAGAAGGAAGAAATACCGTATTTTTCAGACTATAAGATGCACCAGACCATAAAATACACCTAGGTTTTAGACCTTGCTCCTGCCTCCTGTGACCCTGCTCCACTGCCACATACCCCCTGCCTCAGCGAGCCAGGTAAGCTACATTTGGACTATATGACACCCCTCCCATTTTCCTCCTAAATTTGGTGGGGGGTGCATCTTATAGTCTGAAAAATACGGTAAATGTTCAACCAGAACACAATGAACAAACAAGAATTAAAAAAAAATGAGAACAGGCTTAGGAACCTCCAGGACAACTTTAAGTGTTCCAACACCTGAATCATAGGGGTGCCAGAAGGAGAAGAGAAAGAGCAAGAAATTGAAAATTTATTTGAAAAAAATAATGAAAGAGAACTTCCCCAATCTGGTGAAGGAAATAGACTTCCAGGAAGTCCAGGAAGCTCAGAGAGTCCCAAAGAAGTTGGACCCAAGGAAGCTCACACCAAGGCACATCATAATTACATTACCCAAGATCAAAGATAAGGAGAGAATCTTAGAAGCAGCAAGAGAAAAGGAGACAGTTACCTACAAAGGAGTTCCCATAAGACTGTCAGCTGATTTCTCAAAAGAAACCTTGCAGGCAAGAAGGGGCTGGAAAGACATATTTGAAGTCATGAAAGGCAAGGACCTCTATCCAAGATTACTTTATCCAGCAAAGCTATTATTTAGAATGGAAGGGCAGATAAAGTGCTT
Organism: Micronycteris hirsuta; assembly: GCA_004026765.1. NCBI lineage: Eukaryota > Metazoa > Chordata > Mammalia > Chiroptera > Phyllostomidae > Micronycteris > Micronycteris hirsuta. The sequence continues at coordinate 54,884 of PVJI01010528.1, forward strand.
CCCAGATAAGGTCAAGTTGAAGGAGTTCATCACCACCAAGTCCTTATTATATGAAATGTTAAAGGGACTTATCTAAGAAAAAGAAGAAGATCAAAACTGTGAACAGTAAAATGACAGCAAACTCACAACTATCAACAACCAAACCTAAAAAAAAAAAACAACCCCCAAAACAAAAACGAACTAAGGAAACAACCAGAAAAAGAACAGAATCACAGAAATGGAGATCACATGGAGGGTTACCAGTGGGGAGGTAGGGGGTGAATAGGGGAAAAAGTAGCATAAATGGTTGGTACAAAATGGAAAGGGGGAGGTTAAGAATAGTATAGGAAATGTAGAAGCCAAAGAATTTATATGTACAACCCACGACCGTGGACTAAGATGGAGGGTGGGATGTGGGTAGGAGGGAGTGTGCAGGGCAGAGATGAATAAAGGGAGGAGGAAATGGGACAACTGTAATAGCATAATCAATAAAATATATTTTAAAAAAGAGTGAGAAAAAAACTAACATAGAAATGTCATAATTTATAATCCTGATCCTGAATTTGGTGTTTTAAAATTTAAAAATAGTTTGTGGCTACCTTTCTATGTCAATGCATATGGATCCACGGAAGCCTTTCTAATAGCTGTGGAATTCTTCATTGCACAAAAGCCCATAACAGATTTAACCATTGTCTCACTAGCTTTCAGGCTGTTTTCCTTTTTTTTGTCTCTTGTAAACAATGTCACAGCAAGCCCAGCATACATCTTTCTGTAACGGTGTTAGCATTTCCCACAGGCTGATTTGCGAATCTGATAAGATAATGCATGTAAAAGTGATTTGCGACTCTGAAAGTATGAGAATGTTCATTATTAACAACATCCTGTATTGCATTTTTCAAAAAGTTGAAGTTTCAGAAGTTGAGGAGCATCACTGATCAACAAAGGTGCTTTTACTTGATCTTGGAAAAAAACCACCTTTAACATAGTGGTTTGTAACCTTTACAGTGCATCCAAATCACCTGGGTGCTTTTAAAACCTACCTGTGCCTGTCTCCCCAGTTTTGATTGAATTGATTTGGGGGTGGGAATAGGGAGTTGGTATTTGTTAAAAGCTCTCCAGATAGAAGGCAGCTGGAGTGGGCAACTACTGCAACATGATTAATAAGCATCAATATCCCACCCGTGCCCACTCGGATGGATGGTACCTCGAACCTGAGACTATCCCGAAGAGCTTGAGTCTGTAGAGCTGCTCATAGAAGGAACACATGCTCCTGCTGCTCTTGAAATATCTTATTTGCTTATTGCTTTTCCACTTCTTGTGAGTTTTGCCAATGGTGGCAGATGGTTATACAGCAGCTTCTCTGCCATCAGAAGGGCAACCACAGGAAGGGGCTGGTGAATATGCTCTGCCTGTGCAGGACTTGGGCCAGGCAGGTATTGCAGACCTGTGATTATCAACTGCCCCTCTCTCTCTTCCGCCAGCCCACACACACAGCTCTCTGCAGGAGAGGTGCTGCCACGAGAAAGAACCAGGAGCTGTGGGGGACCTGCCACACCTCCCGTCAGTGTCCAGTAAGCTGCTTAGTGAGAATCAAAACACACCCTGTCATCTGCTGAGATCTTCCCACCAGGTGACCTACGAAGCCACCTGGGGATGTGCCAGTGCTTCAAGGCAGGCCTTGAGATTTCAGCATGTTCTGAGAACTCGCCTTGGAGAGTGGGCAGTGGAAGGCAATCCAGTGGAGTGATCCTTCTCTTCAACTTACAAGACGGAAAGAGGCAGGAAGAAGTCTCCTAGGTGCCCCGCAGAGTGGGATTCTGTAGGAGCCAGGGTCCGTGAGAAGGGAGCTGACGCGTATAGGGGTCAGGTGTGCTCTCCTTTAAGCTCAGGTTAACGCATTTAGAAGTTTGATCAGAAGTCTTGCTTCCTCTCTGTTCCAAGGTGAGTTGGCTAAAATTCTCATATCATAAACTTTGGTTTCTATTAGGGGTTGGTTGATGGATTGCCTCTTGTATTAGGTTGAACCATAGGAAATTGATGTTTTGATCTACAAACATGGTGATTTTATAGAGTTAACATCATCATAAAATAAAGCTATTTTGACTACAGCAATCCTTTCACCAACCTCCACCTCCCCCCCCCAAGTACAAATTAGACGTTAAAAAGATCACATAGTGTTTTACTACTCAATGTGCGGGGCAGGGACCAGCAGCAGGCACGGCATCTGGGCACTTGTTAGAAATGCAGACTCTTGAGCCCTACCCTAGACCCTCGAATCAAGATCTGCATTTTAATAAATCCCCAGTGGTTCGAACGCACATCAGTAGTTGTTTTAGCAGAGACTGTCGGCGGGTGAGCAGAGCCCTATTTTGTCTGACTATTCACCCCTCTTGCAGTTCAGTTGGTCTAGGTTAAGGGGATCAGGTGTGTTGGAAGACAGGCTGAGTCCAGATCCCGGGAGTGCCGGAATATAAGCTGTGGAAGGGTTCTGAGCAGGGGCTGAGAGAATGAGCATGGACTGCAAGAGGGAGGTTAGAGCAAGAGGGGCTGGAGGTCAGGAGCGTGTCATTTCAGGTGGTGGCTGTTAAGGCAGAGAGCATTCACAGGACTTTGCAGTTTATACAGTGTGCACGTGTGTGTGGCGAGTGAGCACGAAGTGATTCCCCGGGCCTCAGAACAGCCAGGGCCACCAAAAGACCCCAGGGGACAGCTTGGCAGTGGTCAGACTTCTTATTCCCACCTGTCAGAACACAACTTTGGCATCAAAGGCAAGAGGAGAGGAAAAGATGCCTGAGGAGTTGCACTAGTTCAAATACCAACAGCAGGGCTTAACTGTGAAATATCATTGCTTCCCTTCCACCTGCCTCTCAGAGCTTCGGTGGGGGCGGTCACAGGTGTTGCCTGTGCTCCTCCCCAGCTGGGCATAGTGATGTGGGTCTAAGACCTATCAACCACTCACAACGGGCATGGGTGTGGGTGGGTCTGGGGGGAGGAGGGCTGCTGCTTGTCCTGCCCTTAATTTGGGCCTAATTTAGAGATGCTAAGAAGAGAATATCACATTGGCAGGTGGGTTCTATTTGTGATGTCTGTGGATTACTTCTTGCCAGTTATAGGTGATATTTTAAAAGTCAAACCTTCCAAAGGCAGAATTCTGAAAAAATCTGGGTAAGCACTAGCTGTAGTTTAATTGACTCCCAATTTGGGGGTTTTACTCAAGGTAATCAGTGTTTGACCTGAAATTGGGGATCAATTATTGAATGTGTGACCTTCTAAGCAAGTGCACGAGGCCACTAAGACGGCAGGGACAGTGTTGAAACCACTGACAAGAGCACACTCTTTGGGGGCTTATAGGATGACATGCTGATTAAACCCCGAGTTTAACTATTCACTAAAGAGACACCCGAGGGATTCTGCTAGCAATCTGCTTGGAATTACCACGGGAAAGAGCTAAACCTGGATTAGTGCACATTATTTTATAATCTTGACTCTTTATTGATTTAGATGGGTGTCCTCCTAGAGAAGCTTTCTGGAAAGGCAAGACTGAGAAATGGCTGTCTTAGAGGAGGAAATGTGATGTTGTTGATCTTTTCCTGATGCTCCAACATGGTAGACGCTAAGATCCATAAACTTCTCCGTATCAAAGTTCTCCGTGATCGGATATGACTCCACATGGGGTGGCACTAGCTCTAACCTTGTGTTCTCGTTCCAGAACACACTGCCTCCCCTCAATCCTTTACAAGGACCTGGAATTTGTTCGTTCAAAACCATCTTTGAGGGCCACCTATGTGCCGAGGCCAATGACAATAAGGCTGAGGAAGTCCTTGCCCTCCTAGAGATAATTTCAGGTCGCACCAAGAGGTTTAAAGGAAGCAAACAAGATTTGGGCTTGCAAAGTGAATGGCAGTAGTGGGAAGAACGGGATGGGGAGTCGGAGAGGGAACTCAGTAGTGTAGTTTGTGAAGCCTCCCTGCAGAGGCGGCATTTCAGCTGAGCTCTGTTGATGAAGAGGAGTCAGGCAGGGGGAGACGGGGAAGATGGAAGCAGGGGAACTGCTGGCAGAGAGCACAGCCAGCGCAGAGTCTGAGAACAGCTGGGGGAGGGTGAAGGTGACTGAGACGGGACCAGCCCATGCTGGGCTTTCCCGACCATGGTGAGGAGCTTTGATTTGTTTCCAAGTGCAAAAGACAGTCGCTGGTTTTAAGAAGACATCCATTGACCCGATGTGCATTTTTGAAAGCTTCCTCCAGCTGCTTCTGGAGGGCAAAGTGGAGACAGAGGAGGCTTTGCCTACCTTTTTTACCTTATAGCTCAGTCCTGGTCTTAGCTTCCCCAGGGCATCATCCATGAACCACTGACATTAGCACCAGTGAGCATCTCTGCTCCCTTGGTGCTCTCATCCTGGGGCAAGTTCAAAATATTTTACAACCAGAATGGCCTAGGTACTGAGTGATCTGAAAATACAGGAAGCCAGTGATTTTCAGCTGGTAGGCTGCAAGAACTTTTGAAACATGCACTGATCTCTTTTTCCTTAGACTGTCAAATAAAAAAACGACAACAGTCAACACAACAATAGCCATCGGTGTAAATGAATCAAAATTACACCTATTTTTTTGGCAGATTGGCAAGAAATATATTTTTGGTGTGTTGCAGAATTTTAGTAATTAGTTTTTGTGCCATGAGATGAAAACGGTTGAAAACTGCTGCACTGAGCCATACAGAACTGGTGCAGTCACAGGAGCACTGCGTACCATTGTCGACATTCTTCTTCATCATCATCATCATCATCATCATCATCTGTTGATGATCATCACCAACATTTGCTGAGCATTTCTTTGTACCAGAGATGATGCTGGCAATGGCAACACCATCTCATTTAATTCTCACACAAGTCCATGAGTCAGGGCCATTACCTCCATTTGAGTCGTGGGCCACTGAGTGATTGCTTGCTCAAGGAAGTGGTGAGAGCTGGGATTGTGCCCAGTTCCTCTGAGTGCAGAGGCCACACTCATGCATCATGCTACTTCAGGGGGGTCAAACTCATTTTCACCAGGGGTCACGTCAGCCTCGCAGTTGCCTTCAAAGGGCCGAATGTAATTTT
>PVJI01010529.1:0-59916 GCA_004026765.1 Micronycteris hirsuta
CTGGGGCTGACTCTGGTCCTCTCACAGCTCCAGGTTTTAATGTCTCACCGTTTGAATGTTCAAATTCCCCTGTAATCTTGGGCATCAATCATCATATGTGTTGGAATACTGCTGGATTTTCGCCCCGTTCCTCAGAAAATCAACCAGTGGGTAGGAGGACGTAAACTCTGTTCCTCCTAACTCGCCGCCATCTTCCCCCGAGTGTAATTTTTATTTTTTCTTTCCTACTTCTACTAAGTGGGGAGCACACCCTGCTTCTATTCTGCTTCTCTCAGGCTTCACTGGCCCCCCTGTAATCCCAGCTCTGTTTCCCTGAATCCATCAGAATAAGAGTGAAAGGTCCCTTCTTTTGTGACTGTTTAAGCCTTTTTGTTTTTGGTCTGAACAGTATATTTGGCAGCAAATCTTGTTCTGCCTTTTAATTTCAATTGTTGTTGAAACTAGTTATTTTAATGCAGGCCATGTTACAACAGACAGAATATGAGCTTTGGAGTGAATTTAATCCAATTTGTCTATGTAGATCCTACTTCTTTCCAAAAAAGAATAATAAAAACATAAAAAAGACAGTTGCAATTAAATTAACTACATACCAGAAATATGCCAATCATAAGTAATAAATAGAGCTTAGCACCTGGCACTGAGCCACCTGTCGGCTTTGTGAAGAGAAGCATGACACCATTCAACTCTGTAAAAGCATTTTCTGACTTCAAATCCCAGATCCACCACGTACCAGCCATGTATACCCAATTAGTTTTTTAAACATATCCAAGATTTGGTTTTTGTGAGTATGCAAAATGGGTATAAATATCTAATTGAATTATTGTGAGGATTGATATTAAATAAATATAATAAAAGTATCCATCAAAGTACAAGGCACATAATAGCTAGTATCTGTCCATCCTTCTATCTGTCCATTTGTCTGTCATCTAACTTTCTTATATCAATTTATCTACCTACCTACCCATAGTTGACTCTCTTCTTTTATTATTGATATCTATCTCTATACCTATCTACCTGTCTCCCTACCCATCCATCTATCTCTTACTTCCACTCTCCTCTCTCTCTGTCATCATTCCTCCTGCTTCATAAGTCACCTATTGCTATTTCTTTCCTATGGTTTTGAACATTTTGTTCTACGAGATGATAATTTTCAGTGTAATATTTTTGAAGGCAGAGATGGGATCCTCTACTTTTTATTCCCTTTCTTTCCTATAGAGTGCTGGTTATAAAGCTGGCATTCAATAAGCAGTTACTGGTTTGGTTCTCCCAGTGAGAATGTCTTAGGTCCTCACTTGCTTTCATTTTCTCAGAACTTCTCACGTCTGTTGGGCTTTCCTTTCCTCTTGACTTTAGTGATGCAGAAAATTTTCCATTTGCTTGGACTGGGTCCCTGAGCTAGCTCTTCTCATGGTAATGAGTCTCCAGGATCTTGAGTTGTTTCTGAGAACGGAAGACACTGGCTACTGCTCTGCTGTACACATCTTTGGGCTCCACTGGTGGGCAGTCCAACAGAAATGGGGAAATGGTGAGTGAGTTAATATATTCAAATTCCAGGCAATCAGTGCTTCTCTCTGATGGTGACCACTCAGCAGGTGTGTGGGAAGGCACCTCCCTGAAAGAAACTTAAAAACTTTTTGAATCTACTGGAGTGCCAGACTGTTATTGTCCGTAAAGGTGGCCTTTTTCTGTCCTTATAAACTGTGAAAGCCTGCGCCCCTACTCCCTACTGTACCTCTGTATTCAGAGAAGGCGCAGAGTACTATTATTTCATTCTGGGCGTGTTGGCATTCAGATCTTCCCACAAATCCAGGCAGGCCGTAATGAGATGATTCTCTCTAAGCTCTGAAGGTCAGCTCTCCTTTAAAAGCATGGTGCCATGGCCTCTCTCATCTTCTAGAAGAGCTGTCATGGGAGCCAGAACCAACTGTGGAGAAATAGAGACCCTCTTGAATTGTCCTAAACTGTGCTTTTAAAGAAGGCTCACTTCACACACTTCTCTGTGGCATTCTGATGTAAGCCTTCAGAGCTGTGCTAACAGTTTACATCTCCTATTATTATTTAACATTCATGACAACTCCTTCAAGCAGGCATGATCACCCTGATTTTATAGAAAAGAAATTCAAGGCAAGCAAATACTGGCACCAACACACCATCTTTCTCACTTTAGGGCCAGTGGTTTTTCCAGTCGGCTGGGTTGCCTTCTCTTCAGAATATAGAAATTAAATGTTTGTTAAAAATCATTTAATATTGTAACTCCTACACTTAATTAGCACCCCATTTTGGGTTTGCCTTGTGTATTTGGAGTACCATATGACAAGTGAATCCGAAGATTTTTTGGAAAGCCAGAAGTTGGGAGCTTATTTAAAGAAGAAATTGTATATTTAGAAATACAGTAACTTAGCAGTGAAAACCCAAAGGAGGGTGGCAGAAGGTTTGTGCATCGATACCAGCTGTTGGGACCTCCCTGACTCAGGCACATGCCTTCTTCCAGATGGCCTTCTCAGCTCCTTAGTAGATGGGAATTCATCACATGGGGAGCTTTTGTAAACAGGTCTAAGGTCTTATGTGTAAAGCACACATTGTATTAATGAAAGGAAAGAGTGAATTAAAGAGAATTAGAGCTTTTATGTAAAGTATATCTAAGCATGTGGCACTGTGTGTATGTGTATTTTAATCTTTATTCCTATATTTAGTGAGTCAGGGATGGGGCCACCATCTGAGTTCCAGTAGTTTCCAGATGAGATCTCTGTCTTGTTTCCCTCTTACTTAGTTGTGTTTCTTGATAAAGAAGCTATTTTATCAGGGGAACTTTTTGAAGTATGGAGGTTGTGATTCTCAAGTTCAAATAAAGTTGAACAAGTAACTTGAATTCTTGGGTGGTGCATTACACTCTGTGGGTGAACACAGTTCTTTCTAATTTGCTTGGCGAAAACTGCTATGATGAGAAGTAATCTTAAAGATAAGCACAGGAAACCAAGGGCAAAATATTAAAAACATGACTGCTAATGAACATAAAAGTGTAAGTTTAAATAATTCTTACTAGAAATGCCATAAGTGAGATTTATTAATACAGTTTTAAAAACTAGCAGTCATATCTTAGAATAGCTAAAAGCAATGTCATCATTTTGATGATTAAATTTTATTACAGAGAACTGTACTGGATTTCAGGGTGTGATTTTTTTAATTCCTCTCTTAGTGACATGCCTAATGAGTCGGTCCAGTTCACTGGTTAGTTAGGATAGCTTTTGAACAGTGAGGCCAGCCTTTTATCTAGGATCCTGCTTTTCCTTACAGACAGGCCCTGGAAAAATACACCAACTGGTATTATTTTTCTAACTCTACCTGGTCCTGTGGATTCAACTTTAGTCTTCATTTGAATTTGGTCTGTCATGGAGTTTGAGGGTCAATATAAAGTCATTCAAATTGGTAGCTCCAACTAAAGAGTCGGGACTAACATTACACTGAACAAGTATACTCAGGGCAAATGAATCAGGCAGAATTGTTGAAATTGCTACAGTTTTCAGACATACTCTCATCTCCCTGAAAATTTAAAAACTGTTGCTTAAGAAGCTTGTTGTTTACAGTTAGTCTTCTTGAGTCTTAATTTATTTTTCTTATATTTTTATATACCCATTCTTAGGGCCATTGAAAGAAACCCACACACCTATTGTCAGCCATTACATGGATTCAACTCACAATCAAATCTACTATTCTCTTTACTTTGCTCTCCACATTCTTATAAAAAGAAATCGCCCCCTTCATCACTTTTTTTCATGACAGAGCTGTTTTCTAAAAAAAGTAAATAAAGCAACAAGGAGACTCACTGTGTTGACATTGGAATGAATGTGTGATAGTGGATTTAGTGCGTGTTATTCAACTCTAAGGATGTATTGAAGTCAACCATATAAATCAGACTGTTTGTGTAGCCAGTCCTGATTGGGGAACAGAGCTGAGCAAAAGCAAACATAGTAAGCTCTGCTGCTCTCTTCAGATATTGTAACTTTTTATAAGATCTTTATAGGAATGTTATTCTGTTTGACTGCTTTCAGCAGACCCATAGCTAACACACACACATACACACACACACACACACATTTCCCTTATAGACAGCTGCTCAGATATTTTCACATGCATGTAACTTCAGATCTAACTTCAGGCAATGGGATTGAACCAGATCCCAGAGTCCCGTGGTAGTCTGGTCAGCCTGCCACGGGATGATGGGCCATTTTAATGCAGAACTGGAATGAAGACTGATAGAGGCTGATGTTTTGATTTGGGCTGCAGAGAGCCCGTCTCTGTTGTTGTCACAGCCAACACACCACCACAGATTGTGTCACAGCAGAATAAGGAGCTCTGAGAGCCCTAATTAGATCCAGTAACATTACACACACATGTGTTGTAACTAGAACTCTATGGAATATTATGGGAGCGGGCAGAGCTTGACATGCGTAGGGGCACATGGGACACATGGGCTTTGGAAAAGCTTTGGGGCTCCCTCTCTCTGCAGTGCTGGTTTGTCCTGTAATTTACAGAATAACTTATTACTACCCTGATTATTAATATTTAATTTTTCACTTTTGATTGTGGATATATGTAGTCAAAATGTACCTATTTTAGCACTAAATTATTACAAAATATCAAATACGTAATTTTGTTGAGAAAAATCACCAGAATTAAATGATAGTTGTACACAGTTGACTAATTCCATGGACTGTTTTATGGTCATGTGGACCTAGGCTGAAATCAATAAACCAGAGATCTCTAACTCAGTTGCTTAAGGGGTTAAGCTTATAAGTACATGAAGTAGGTTGAGGTCATTCCCCATCCAAGGGACACCTTCAGCAATTATGGCCATTCGCAGGAAATTGGGCCTTGGTGTGTCTGAATCTTCTGGTTTGCAAAGGGAATGCCTGTGACCTACCCTACCCATTCATGCATGTGGCTTGTAGTCATCCTCTAGGGCAGGTTTGTCAGCCCATGGCCCGCGAGCCACGTGCTGCCCAGGACAGCTATGAATGCAGCCCAACACAAAATCATAAATTTACTAAAAACCTTGTTTTTGCTTATCAGTTTTTGTTAGTGTTTGTGCATTTAATGTGTGGCCCAACACAACTCTTCTTCTTCCAGTGTAGTCCAGAGACACCAAAATGTTGGACACCTCTGAAACTCTACACAGCACCGCCTACTCCCTCTGATGATCCCCTCCTCTTTGTTCATGTCTGTGGGTCATGCATAGAAGTTCTCTGGCAACTCCATTTCCTATACTTATTTTTAATACCCCCCTGCCTATTCTAAAATTGTCAGTTTATACTTCTTGCACCCCTCACCTTTTCTCCCATTCTTCTAGATGCCCCTCCCAACTGGCCACCGTCCCAGTGTTCTCCATATATATGATTCTGTTTCTGCTCTTCTTGTTTGCTTAGTTTGTTTTTTAGATTCAATTGTTGATAGTTATGTATTTATTACCATTTTATTGTTAATAGTTTTGATATTTTTCTTTCTGTTAAATAAGTCCCTCTAACATTTCATATAATAATTGTTTGGTGATGATGAACTCCTTTAGCTTTACCTTGTCTGGCAAGCACTGTATCTACCCTTCATTTCTAAATGATAAGTGTTCCTGGGTAGAGCAATCTTGGCTGTAGGGTCCCCACTTTTCATGACTTTCAGTATTTCTTGCCAGTCCCTTCTAGCCTGCAAACTTTCTTTTGAGAAATCAGCTGACAGCCTTATGGGAACCCTCCTGTAGGTAATTATCTAGTTTTCTCTTGCTGCTTTTAGATTCTCTCTTTATCTTTAATTATGATGTGTCTTGGTCTGGTCCTGTTTACATCCATCTTGTTTGGGATTCTCTGTGCTTCCTGGACTTGCATGTCTATTTTCTTCACCAAATTAGGGGAGTTTTCTTTTATTTTTTCTTCCAGTAGGTATCCAATATCTTGCTCTTTCTCTTCTTCTTCTGGCACCCCTATGATGTGAATGTTGAAACATTTGAAATTGTTCTAGAAGATCCTTACACTAGCCTCAATTCTTTTGGATTCTTTTTTCTTCTTGCTATACTGATTGTATGTCTTTTTCTTCCTTATGTTCTAAATCATTGATTTGATGCTTACCTTCATTCATTACACTGTTGATTCCCTGTAAATTGTTCTTTATTTCAGTTTGTATATCCTTCATTTCTGCCTGGGTCCTTTTTATGCTGTTGAAATACCATAGTCCTTGAGTATCCTTATAGCCAATGCTTTGAGTTCTGCATCTGGTAGATTGTTTATCACCATTTTGTGTAGTTCTTTTTCTAGGGTTTTGGTCTGTTATTTCATTTTGGCCCTATTTCTATGTCTCCTCATTTTGGCAGGCTCCCTGTGTTTGTTTATATATACTAGGTAGAGCTTATTTGACTGTGTCTTGGTAGCATGGCATAATGTAGTAGGTGTCCTATAGTGTCAAGTGGTACAGCCTCCCCTATCTCCCAAACTGTGTACTCGAGGTGACCTTCCCGAGGTGACCTTACTCGAGGTACCCGAGGTGGGCTGAGGACTCTTTCCTCTTGTAGTTGAGTCTCGATTGCTGTCAGCAGGTCACTGGGAGAAATTGACCTAGTCCAGACAGCCGGTAGGACAGGCTGTCACTGCTGGTTGGCAACCACCTCCCTCCTGTGACTTGTGGAGGTGGCTGGGTGGTGCTCTGATGTGGTCTGTAACTGTCCACTGGGTGTGCAGGCTCTGGGGTTCATGGGTTTTGCATGCAGGCCAAGGTCAGCCTCTACCTGTGTTCTATCTGGGGCCCCTTGCTGTAAGCAGTAAAGCGATCTGCAGATGGCTGCTGCTAGTGTCAGGCCTGGGGCCACTCAGCGAGAGGTGTGGGCGTTGGGCTCAGCTGCTGAGTGTTTGAGCAGATTTAGGAAGGTCTGAAAACCTGTGCCTAGCCCAGCCCTTCCTATAGACAAGCTATTTTTACCAGAGTGGAAGGGTAGCTTGTATCAGTCCTTAAATTGGATGGGGTGGACCCTTAGGTAATTGTCAGGACGGGGCTTACTGTGTGAGCCAGGTTGATGGAGATTCAAATTTGGTGTGCACTGGCTCTGTGTGGGGGAGGGCTCAGAAAAGGTACAATGGCTGCTGTCTGCAGTTCTGTCTGGGGGGAAGCTGTCCCCCAACTCTCACCCTGATGCCAGACACTTCATTTCCTCCCCTTATGCCACTGTGCCCTTCAAGCTGCTGCCTTGGAGCTGGAGCCCGAAGGGAGTGAGTCTGAGTAAGTCCATGTGTAGTGCAAGGCCCTGTAAGTGGGGAGGCCTGAGAATCCCACTTCCGCTGACCCAACGCCCACTGGTTTTTACAGAAGAAGTCATGGGGAAGCCATGATAGCTTTCCATTTTATGAGCACCACACATGGGTTTGGAAACAGCCAGTTCCACATCTCCACCCTGTGTCCCTCCTACCCATCTGGATGAATGTGGTTTCTTTAATTCCTCAGTTGTTCGACTTCCATACAGCTAGATTTTCTGACAATTCTGAGTGATCATTATTCTATATTTTAGTTGTAATTTTGCTGTGGTTGCATGAGAAGGTGAGCTGTGTTACCTATGCCTCCATCTTGACAGAAAGTAGGAGACATTTCTTAACTCCCAAAGATTCTTCCGCACTCACTCTCATACTCATAGCATGTTTTACAAACATCCAATATTAATTGCAGTTCAGTAATGATAGAGTAATTACATGTTTAGTGACTGTCTCCCCAGCTATGCAGTGAACTGCTCAAGGGCAGGCTCCATGTAGCATTCTGTAAGTACTTGACCCAGGTAGGTGCCAAATAATGCCAAATTGTCAAAAGCGGGCTATGGAGGCAGGATCTGAGTGCAAAGCTCTTAGGTTCCTAGTGTTGATTTGGTGGTTTGGCAAATAATGGAAGTCATGAACAAGTAGTGGGTAGCCTTGACAAAATTTTTCATTAGTATTTTTTACCACCTTCTTAAATGCTCTTTGTATTTTTTAGTGTCACGTACTACATTACTTTTCTCAGGTGGCTCCTCAATCTAACCCTTTTCCCCTGCCAAGCTGTAACTTATTAAATACAATATTTGACTATGAATTTTAAGAGGCAGGATATTGATGTATTAATTCTTGAACCTTAAGAGTCTAGTGCAGTGCTTAGAACCTAGCTCAACAGATGCTTTCATGAGTGAAAAAACGAAATGAATGAACAGTTAATACATTCATCAGATTGCTTTCTGTCTGGGGAAGCTATCTGAGAACAAGCCTGTAAGGCAATTAGAAGAACATGCCATGGAATAGAGGAAAGAGGAAGACCCCTAGATAAAGAAATTGTTCACTTTATAATTTCCTTGGGGCTAGGCTTAACTGGGAGGATAACCTGCCCCCCAAATGGGACAGACATAGATAATGTCTGTCAGCTACTTCATTTGACAGTTCAGCTTTACGTTTCTAGACTCCTATTCTTTATTGTGTACATTGCGGGTATCTGACCAACATAAAAGCTGCCCTGCGTTGCTCTTTCTCAGCTATCTCATCTGTGAGATGGTGTCAATGATACCTTCTACACAGCCATTTGGAAGCTCATTTCAAGGTCTCTGGTGAGGAAGGGATATGAGGACCCGCTGATGATTGTGCCGCCTCCTTGAGCTCTAATTTGATGATGTGGCTGTGATACCTTGCTTCCAAGCTGAATTAATGCAACATAGAGCATGTTTTCCTTTGAGGCAAAGCAGCTTGCTATGGGCTCACTCCATAGCATGAACCATAAACAGATATTTCTCAAGCCACATCACACCCATTATGAAAGACGTTATTGGATTTTCAGTCTGGGGCAGGGGAAGAAAAGCAGCCTGCAACCAGAGAGCATAATACAATGTTGTCATCATTTTGTGGTGCTTGCAGGATGTGTTGGTGCTCCTCACTGGTGCTAAGAGTAGTAATTGCATTATAATATTGTCCCTTTTGTGCCCTAAAACAGAACCCTATGAGTAACGGGCGGATGACTTAATGGTCTATTATATACAATCAGTCTGGGTTTTCATGGTTTTTAAGTTCCAGTAAGAGGAATTTAATTAGAGTATAGTAAAGAAGTAATAATATTGCAGCAATAATTGTAACAATAGAAAGTTCAGTTTCCCCCCAGTTTGCGGTATATACAAACACATTCTGTGAGACTGCTTGTGGGAAATACATGTCAGTATCTATAGATCACCATGGAGCTCCAGCTTTGGACACCTTTGCCAGGCATAGTCTTTTAAACTTGAATTTACATGTTTTCAACACAGGACAAAACTAGGAACTCAATAATAATCATAGGAATAGAGTTAAGTAGTCAAGAAATACTTGCATGTTTGAATAGAGGTCCATGTTTATTGGTTGCCATTAATTTTATTACATCATTTTCTTATCTGAGATCTCCTTAATTTTTTTTCTCCCACCAGCTGAGTGAGCAGGGTAAAGTGAATGTCAGTATTCTCTCTTACACATAGCAGAATCAAGCCATACAACAGTAAGTGATTTAGTTTCAGGTTACCCTGATTGCCACTAGTATAATCATGAAGACAACCCTGGATGGTATCCAGACTCCCAAGTGATGAAGAATGTGGTGGAGAGTCAGAAAAACAGAGTATAGAAATTTTTAAGTAGCACATTTGCAAGTAGAGTGGTCCAGGGATGTTACTACCTGGAAGCCAAAGGGTAGAAGCATGACCCAGGTGCCTGTTGTGTACAAAAATCAAAGTCCTAGGTTATTCCATGTGGTAACAACTGTGCCTACATATTAACAATTAAAGGATGCTGATAGCCTTAGGTTTCCCATGATACCAATTTCCAGGTGACTGAGAATGAGTATCGATACTAAGAGACAAAGACAAAGGTAACAGGGCTTTTACACCACCTGTTCTGGTGTGCACACCTGCCCAGGTTAACTCACCTACCTAGTGAAAGCCATGAGTGCTCTCGCTGAGCCCCCAGTATTTCTGGTGCAGTCCAGCTGGCTTCCCTGTGTTCTTCGAGAGAATCATCAGCCACTGTGGAGTAAATAGACCACCTTGTCTTAGAGCTGGGACTGTATTTTAGGGTGTGACCTGTTAGAAAAGCTCCTGGGGCAAATCACCGCCTGTTGTACAGAGTAACTGCTCTTTCCACGTTTGCTTTAAGGCTCATTTGAAACTGCTGTTTGTTTTCTTGATCCACGGCATCTCTCTTCAGGTTGACAGTCATGTGACCTCTATGTGCACAGGGGCTGAGGGTAGCAGGGGGCTTCTCTGTACAGGCTGTGGTCTCTTTACTGCACCTCCCAGAACTTCCCAAAGTAGATTTCATCAATGCTGTGTAGCCTATAGTTCAAGTCAGAGGTGATAAGATTGAGATGGGTGTCTTTATTTACATAAATTGCAAATCAGCTTATCCGAACAGCAATAATGCCTTCTTTCTATGGGCTCCTAGGTGTACTTCGGTATTTAGTTGGTCAGATTCCTTCTGCTTATCTGAACCTGCTTTCTTCCACTGTTAAGGTCAAGTTTGAGTTTCTTTTCATCCCTTTCTTATCCTATGGCCCCTTAAGTGAATGTTTCTCAAACAAGAGTCTGAAAAACGCTGGGGTATCTAAAGACCACTTTGCAGTGTCTGAGAGTTCTTTACAATAATTTAAAAATTTTGTGTTTATATTTCCATAGTAATCTGAAACCTTAATACAAGTGTGTTCTAGATTATGGTGGGTATTTATTATTGATTGTGTAGCACATCTTTCTTGATAACAGTAGCATCGATTTCCTTTAGAAACCACTTCTCTCTCAGGCACACAGCTTGGGAGAGTTATTCCATCTGTGGCTCTTGACGTTAGCTCTGCTTGTGATCAGTGCATCCCCTTCCATTGGCCTCGAGATGAGATCGTAACCTGCTGGAGCCTTGGGAGTATTTGGTAAAGATTCTCTCAGCTGTGACCCAGTGTGAGTCAGATTCTTTAAATTTGCAACTAGAAAACTCCTGACAGGTAGGGACATAGATTGTTTTGGATGAATTTAATACCCATGTTTGTGCTTATATTTCCAGTATCTTTTGTGCCAAGTAGTATTGTTTTAATTATCTCAAGCTAATAAGCAAATAATAGAAGTCGATTTAATATATAAATGATTCAAATACACACTTTGTAAACGAAGGCTTTGCAGTAATCTAATAGAAGGAAGTGAGTCATCAAGTAGCACCTATTCTTTTAAGCCTGCCAAGCCACAGGTATGGATTTCGGGTTCAGACTGCAAGTAGTGATGAACTCTCAGCAACCTACCATCATTTATCACATCAAATTAAGATCGCTAATTAAACATTTATTGGCTCAAAGTTTTGTCTGTGTTTAATTAAAAACTTTTTTAGTTGTCTATGAACTATAAGCATAAAGGCTTTTATAGCTATAAGTTTCAGGTTGTACAGATTTGAGTAACTTTAAATAAAATTAATGCCAGGGACTTAAGGGAAAATGTGTTTTTCCTTTACAGGGAGTCTGTTCATTTCTTGAGGTCTCGAAGTGTTGCCATAAATGGTAAAAAGGTGCATTTATGTTAAAAAAAAAAAAAAGACAGACTTTGGGATTGGATACACATCCTCCTGTCTGGAACATTACTGAATTGTACCAAACTATATAAAAATCTACCTCTAAAATTCCAACACTTAAAAAGTAGCTTCTCTCTTCTGAGGAGGATTAAATATTTTGCAAGTATAATTGCTCGTTTTCAACTCACCAGTGTGTGAGTTCACTCAGCAAACTCCGGGAACAGATATGAAAACAAGCCAGAGCTCAGCAAGTTCAGTTTCCCTGGTTGCAGAAGTAGCTTTTATTGTCCCAAACTCTTTGTAAAATTTATTTCTAGGTCGAAGCCAAGCAGTGGCAGGCGTTGGCAAGGATGCGGTGGGTTTGGGTTGTGGAGTGGAATCTCAGGGGCAGCTACTCCTTTCTCTGGAAGAGGCCTCTAAGTGCTTGACCCTTATTGGCTGGAACCCCAGAACCTGGAAGTCAAAAGTCGTCTCATGGAACAGGCTAAGCTATGATTTCGTGTCAGTTGCATTTTGTTTCGCACAGGCAGCAACCTCTTTCTGGAAGGAGCTTCTGGGTGCATACAGCACTGGCCTGTGTCTACCTGTTTCAAGAGCAAGTGCAGGTCAATTCAGGTCAAATCAACAAATACTTACTTTCCCAGTTTCTATTACTTGCCCAGCATTGTGCTATGTACTTGAGGGACACAAGGAGACACTAAGACATGATTCTTTCTCTTAAGAAGTTTGTAGTGTGTAGAAAACACAGATTTCAATAAAATGTGGTAATCAACTTAACAGGGGTTACCACTGAATACTATGGAAATCCACTACCCATCATCTGTCAATTCATAGAAAAAAGTTAGGTAAAACATTCTCTCTCTCTCCCACACACACACACACACACACCACACCCCCCGCCCCAGTTGTTTGACTGTGCTGGCTTTACAAGTGGTCGCACTGCCATCACCTTAGATGGACTTAGGTAGGGACAGATGAAAGATGGAGAGCCAGCTGTGCTACATAATGAATGAAGACTGCTGCTGACTTGTGATTTGCATACACTAAACTGGTCGGCAATGTTTTGGGCCGGTTTAACTTTGCTGTTGAAGAAAAACATATTTGGCAAGGCAGTTACAGCTTTTATTTCCACACCTGAAGGCAATGAAAAGTACTCTTTCTTGCCAATGAAGCTATAGTGCCATTTTGCTGATGGTGCCCTGGCAGCTGAAGCCAGACTGAGCTTTGAGCGTTCATTAGACTCCAGCCTTCCTTGCTCACTAATTTTCAGTAGATTTTAAGTTGTTGTTCTTTCAAGTACCAAAAGCCTCAGACCAAGGTATAATGGAAATAACACAGAGAGGGGATGGTTGTCTTTGTTGGAACATTGTGGAAGAGAGAAGGGCTGTGGAGGGGGCATGGATATGTGGTGGCCAATGAAGAATGCAGAGACTACAGCATTTAGGCCATTGTATTTATTTTTTGAGCATCGTAAAGAGACTGTTGTAGTTTCAGGCCTGAATTCTCTGTTTTGCTTGGCTTCATATATGGGCCAATATGTCTGGGTTGTCAAAAACCACATCCTCCTATTTAAAGTCTTTCCATTTTTACTTTTCACTTTCTTTCCAGCCAAAAACCTTCTTGTGCTAATTCTATTGATTCCTTCCTTTTCTTATTTGGAATAAAACACCTTGAAAGTCATGCCATGTTACTGTGGGTACCATATGTCTGAGGGGAGGGACTTTTCTGTAAACCTGGGAATTTTGAATGCATTGGTAAGGGATAGTCTTCTTTAAATTTCTTTTCTGGGTCTTATCTAATGGTGCATTAAAAGTTGGCTGGGTATTAAATTTATTGAGAAGTCTAGAAAAAGTGCAATTTAATCTAATAAAGATTTAATTATGCTGAGAAATAATGAGGTCTAAAGATCCCAGTGGAGTGCTCTCTGAGTTAACTTACTCCTGTGATACATTTCTCAGCACTGGCATAAAAAATTGTTGCCGGGAGGTGGGGGCACTCTCCGTGTGTATATTTCTCTGTGGAAGAAAATGAGAGGGTACACGGTGTGCATGTATGTTTGCATAACTATTGCTTAAAGCTGCTTATGAAACAATAGATCTACGTTCGTATAGTCTTTTGAAAGGAGCCTTGAAGATTAAGAGAGCAGTTGTAGAAGAGCAGCTAATTCTGGCTGTCTAAATTATTCATCTATTCCTCCACCATTTATTGATTCAACTGTGGGGGATTCAGAGCAATATAGCCCAAGGCAGTCCCTGCCTGCATTGCTCAATATACGTAGTTCAAAGTTTCAAAAATATAGTTGTTAATAGACATTACATAAAGGAATAAGGGAGAAGGGGGTTGAGGAGTAGAGAAGACTCATGCTCAGGTGTTCGGAAAACACTGCTTCCTTTTAGCCCTTTAGGAACTAGGTAGAGCACTAAGGACTCTGAGGTATTTTTCCATAAAATAAGTGTTGATTTTTATATAGCTTAGAAATTCTAGTTCTCATTTGACCATGGATATCCTCTTTCTTCCCCATGAATACCTATGCATCTCACACCAGGAAGAGATAGCCATACTGTTTGTTTTCATCGTCTGTGATGATTGACTCAGATGCTGTCGTGTCATGTAGACACAGCCTCTTACAGAACAAAGGTTCTCAAATGTGGTTGCATTTGTGATAAAAGAATGCATCCTCTAAGTCAGGGATTCTCTCCTGCTGTATGAAAGGCTTGATGATGAGGAGCCCACTATCCTCTGTCAGGTTGGAATGGCAGCCTGGGCTCCATGTCTGTTCGGCTAACGCACTCACTGCCTCCTTTCCTTCCCTTTCAGGTTTAAGGGCATTCCTATGTCATGTCACACAGATTCCCAAAACAGTTCTCATTCTTGCTTACTAGTATTTTCTGCTTCTTTTTTGTTTCACTTCTTCTGGGATATGTAATGTGTCCATTCACTCCATTTTGTAAGTGGGTTCATTGTGTGATTTGGACAACTTTTTCTCATGTCTGACTTCTCCCTCTTTATTCTTAGCCTACTCCTAGAAATACTTGTTTCAAGATACAAGAGGTAGAAATTTTTTTTTCACAGAAACTATTAGAAATATTTACTACATGACATTTTAGAGATAATAATTCCTTTTACCTGTATGTTCTTTTCTAAGTATTTTTATGTGCCTTATCTCATTTGATCCCATTCAGTCCTTGAAAGGTAGAAGATAAGGAGGATCTCAATCTGGATGAGAAGAATTAACATTAGAGAGAGTAAATAGATTTAGAAAATGATGAGTACCCAAGATTCAAAACCATGATTCCTAAGGTGATGCCTTCTCTGTAATACCAGAGTTTCCCAAAAGGGGTGAGATTTTAAGGCATGAACATGGCATTAAATATCGTTGAGTCATAAGGTCAGAATGTTATAAATGTTTCCATTTCTTTTTTTTATTGTTCTTCAAGTACAGTTGTCTCGACTTTTGCCTACCACTCCTCCCAACCCCAGCCATCCTCACTTCCCACCCTCCATCCTGCCCCCCTTTGGCTTTGTCCATGTGTTCTTAATATATGTTCCTTGACAACTCTTCCACCACTATCCCCTCTTACCTCCCATTATCCCCTTGTACCTCCCCTCTGGTTACTGTCAGTTGGTTGTTAATTTCCATGTCTCTTGTTATATTTTGCTTGCTTGCTTGTTTTGTTGATTAGATTCTACTTATAGGTGAGATCATATGGTATTTGTCTTTCACCACCTGACTCATTTCACTTAGTATAATGCTCTCCAGATCCATCTGTGCTGTCGTGAAGTGTAGGAGCTCCTTCTTTCTTTCTGCTATGTAGTATTCCATTGTGTAAATGTAGCAGTTTTTGGATCCACTCATTTACTGATAGGCACTTAAGTTTCTTCCAGCACTTGGCTATTGTAAATAGTGCTGCTATGAACATTGGGGTGCATAGGTTCTTTTGGATTGTTTCAGGGTTCTTAGAGTGTAGTCCCAGCAGTGGAATTGCCGGGTCAAAAGGCAGTTCCATTTTTAGTTTTTTGAGGAAATTCCATACTGTTTTCCACAGTGGCTGCACTAGTCTGCATTCCCATTAACAGTGCACTAGGGTTCTCTTTCCTCAACAACCTCACCAGCACTTCTTGTTCGTTGATGTGTTAATGATGGCCATTCTGACCAGTGTGAAGTGGTATCTCATTGTGGTTTTAATTTTCATCTCTCTGATAGCTAGTGATGCTGAGCATCCTTCCATATGTCTCTAGGCCCTCTGTATGTCCTCCTTGGAGAAGTCATATGTCTATTCAGGTCCTTTGCCCATTTTTCAATTGGATTACCTTCCTGGAGTGGAGTTGTGTGAGTTCTTTCTATATTTTGGAGGTATTGGACAAACCCAGTGTTTGGCTGCTTTATGTTTTCTTTAGTCATGCAGAAGCTTTTCATTTTGATGAAGTCCCACTTATTTATTCTTTCATTTATGTCCCTTGCTCTAGGGGACATATCAGTGAAAATATTGCTGTGTGGAATATCTGATATTTTCCTGCCCGTGTTCTCCTCTAGGACTTTTATGGTGTCGTGACTTATATTTAAGTCTTTTATCCATCTTTAATTTATTTTTGTGTATGGTGTAGGTTGATTGTCGAGTTTCTTTCTTCTTCTTCTTCTTTTTTTTTTTTTTTTGCATGTAGCTATCCAGATCTCCCAACATCATTTGTTGAAGCGGCTATTTATACTCCATTTTATGCTTCTTCCCCCTTTGTCAAATTTTAATTGATCATAGAAACTTGAGTTTGTTTCTGGGCTCTCTATTCTGTTCTATTTATCTATGTGTCTGTTCTTATGCCAGTACCAGACTGTTTTGATTACTGTGGCCTTGTAATATAGTGTAATATCAGGTATTGTGATCCCTCCTACTTTGTTTTTCCTTCTCAAAATTGCTATGACTATTTGGGGTCACTTATGGTTCCACATAAATTTTTGAAATGTTTGTTCTATATCTGTGAAATATGTCATTAGTATTTTAATAGGGATTGCATTGAATCTGTAAATTGCTTTGGGTATTATGGACATTTTGATGATGTTAATTCTTCCAATCCATGAACATGATACATGCTTCCATTTGTTTGTGTCTTCCTTAATTTCTTTCTTCAGTGTTGTATAGTTTCTGAGTACAGGTCTTTTACTTCCTTGGTTAGGTTTATTCCTAGGTACTTTATTTTTCTTGTTGCTATAGCAGATGGGATCTTTTTTACCTCATTTCTGTTTCTGATATTTCATTGTTGGTGTACAAAAATGCCTTCAATTTCTGAATATTGACTTTGTATCCTGCTGTTTCACCAAATTCACATATTAGGTCAAGCACTTTTTTGGTGGAGCATATAGGGTTTTCTATGTACACTATCATGTCAACTGAAAACAGTGACAATTTTAACTCCTCCTTTCCAATTTGAATGTGTTTTATTTCTGTTTATTGTCTGATCACTGTCACTAGGCTTTTCAATGATATGTTGAATAGAAGTGGTGAAAGCAGTCATCCTTGTCTTGTTCCTGATCTTAATGGGAAAGCTTTTAGTTTTTGCCCATTGAATATGATGTTGGCTGTAGGTTTCTTGTATGTGGCCTTTATTATGTGGAGGTATGCTCCATCTACTCTTACTTTGCTAAGTGTTTTTATCATAAATGGGTGCTGTATCTTATCGAATGGTTTTTCTGCGTCTATTGATATGATCATGTGATTTTTGTCTTTCCTTTTGTTTATTTGATGTATTATGTTTACTGATTTGTGAATATTGAACCATCCTTGCATCCCTGAGATGAATCCCACTTGACCATGGTGTATGATCTTTTTAATGTATTGTTGGATGAGGTTTCCCAATATTTTGTTGAGGATTCTGTTTCTTTTTTAATTAATAAACTTAGTTTTCAGAACAGTTTTATGTTCACAGAAAACTGAGCGGAAAGTACAGAGAGTTCTCGCATACCCCTTACTGACAGAGACAACCTCTCCCACTGTCAACACCTCACATCGGAGTGGCACCTTTGTTACAACTGGTGAACTTATCTTTGAGACATCATCATCTTCCAGAGTCCATAGTTTACACTCTAGGTTTGGATGAATGTATAATAACATGTATCTACCATTACAGTTTTAGATAGATATACTTTCATATATATGTGTGTGTGTGTGTGTGTGTATATATATATATATTTATAGTTATAGTTATAGAATAGATTCACTATCCTCAAAATTCTCTATGTGCTGCCTATTTGTTGCTTTCTCCCTGCTAATCTCTGGCAGCCACTGGTCTTTCAGTGTCTCCATAGGTTTGCCTTTTCTACAGTGTCGTCTAGTTGAAATAATACAGTCTGTAGCCTTTTAATTTTATTTTTATCATTATTATTTTTAATCATCACCCAAGGATATGTTTATTGATTTTAGAGAGAGAAAAAAAGAGAAAGAAACATTGATGTGATAGGGAAACATTGACTGGTTGCCTCCCATACATGCCTCAACCGGGAATTGAACCTGCAACCTAGGTGTGTATTCTGACCTGGGAGAAAACCCACAAGCTTTTGGTGTACAGAATGACACTCCAGTCATCTGACCCACCCATTCAAGGTGTATGTAACCTTTTTATATTGGCTTCTTTCACTTAGTAATATGCATTTAAGTCCCCTCCATGTCTTTTCATGGCTTGATAATGCACTTCTTTTTAATGATGGATAATAATTCTCTTTTCTGGATGTACCACAGTTTATTTATCCATTCACCTCCTCAAGGACATCTTGGTTGTTTACAAGTTTTGGCAGTTATTTAAAAAAGCTGCTATAAAAATCCATGTGCAGGCTTTGTGTAGATAATAAGTATTCAGTTCATTTGGATAAATATCAAGGATAATGATTGCTGGGTTATATGGTAAAATTATGTGTAGTTTTGTTTAATAAAAAACTGCCAAACTGTCTTCCAAAATGATGGTGCCATTTTTCATCCCCACCAGTAATGAATGAGAGTTGTGTTGCTCCTTATCCTTGCCAACGTTTGATATTCTTAGTGTTCCAGACTTTGACCATTCTAATAAATGTATGGTGGTATTTTAGTATTGTTTTAATTTGCATTTCCTTGATGAGATATGAGGAAGAACACCTTTTAACATGTCTGTTTGCCATCTGTATATCTTCTTTCGTGAGGTGTCTGGGCCTTTTGCCCATTTTTAAATTGGGTTGTTTATTTTCTTATTGAGTTTTATGAGTTCTTTGTATATTTTGGATAACAGTCCTTCATCAGATGTGTTTTTTGCAAATATTTTCTCCCAGTGTTTGGCTGGTTTTCTCATTCTTATGATCAATTTCTTTTTTTCAACACTTTGAAATACATAAAGAAGAAAGTCTCTGGTTCCACTCCGTGACACCGCTCCAACGTGGGCACATTGCCCCAACGTGGGCACATCGCCCCTTTCAACATATCAGAGCAGAACACAGACAACAGTGTGCAAGTTCCATTTCACAGTTACCTGCTATTTGTGATGATATAAAGTTTTCTTTTTATTAAAAAAACTTTTTTAAAACAATGGAACAGTGGAGAGCCCAGAAACAAACCCATGCATTTATGGTCAATTAATTTACAACAGAGGAGTCAAGAATATATAATGAAGAAAGGACCGTTTCTTCAGTAAATGGTGTTGGGAAAATTGGACAGCCACATGGAAAAGAATGAAACTTGTCCACTATCTTACACCATACACAAAACTCAGCTCAAATAGATTAATGACTTGATGATAAAATCTGAAGCCATAAAACTCCTAGAAGAAAGCATAGGCAGTAGGTTCTTTGACATTGGTCTTGGCAATAAATTTTTGGATTTGGCACCAAAAAGAAAGGCAACAAAAGCAAAAATAAACAAGTGGACTATGTCAAACTAAAAAGCTTCTGCACAGCAAAGAAAATCATAAATAAACCTAAAAGGCAACCTACTGAATGGGAGAGAATATTTGTAAATTGTACATCTAATAAGGGATTAATATTGAAAATAAAGAACTCATACAACTCAATCCAAAGCAACAAACAATCCAATTAAAAAATGAACAGAGGATCTGAATAGACATTTTTCAAGAAAAAAAAAGACATAAAAATGACCAGTAGGTACATGAAAAGGAGCTCAACATCACTAATCATCAGGGAAATGCAAATAAAATTACAATGAAAAATCACCTCACAACTGTTAGAATGGCTATTATCAGAAAGACAAGAAATAACATTTTGGTGAAGATGTGGAGAAAAGTGAGCTCTTGTGCACTGTTGGTGAGAATATAAATTGGTGCAGCCACTATGGAAAACAGTATGAAGATTTCTCAAAAAAATTAGAGAAGGAGCTACCATATGATCCAACAATTCTATTTCTGGGCATTTATTTCAAAGAAATGAAAACACTAACTCAAAAGTCTGCACCCCATGTTCATTGCAGCAATGTGTACAATAGTCAAGACGTGAAAACAACCAAAGTGTTTATCAATAGATAAATGAGTAAAGAAGATGTGTATCTCTATATATCTATCTTCTTTATATATACATATATATATTCAGCCATAAAAAGAAGGAAATCTTTCCATTTGTGACAATACTGATGGACCTCTAGGGAATTGTGTTAAGTGAAATAAGTCAGAGAGAACTCTTAGATCCAGAGAACAGATTAGTGTTTGCCAAACAGATTGGGGTGGGGTAGGTGAAGGTGGTCAAGAGGTACAGGCCTCCAGGTATGAAACAAACAAGTCCTGGGGATGGAGCACACAGCGTGGTGACTCCTGTTACTCACACTGCGCTGCACATCTGACAGTTGTTAGGAGACGGACCGTGACTGTGTGGTGATGCATGTTACCTAGACTTATTGTGGTGATTATTTCTTCGTATTTATACACGTCAAATTGTGTTGGACACTTGAGACTAATATAATGTTATATGTCAATTATATCTTGATAAAACATGTTATTTATGTTGGCAGGATAGTATATACAAATAGTACAATATTACAAAGTTACAAAATGTTATGCCTTATCTTTTTGCCACCTAAATTTTCTGCAAAGACAACTACAGTCAAGTCTCTTGTTGATACAGTATGTTCAGGGATACAGTATATTCATCATAGTGTGCATGTGTAACTTTTTAAACCTAAATGTTAGTATATTATTCATGCTGTTCTGAACAGTGCTTTTTTTTCTATTAAACATGTGCCTGGAAGTTCTAGGTATGACAGAAATTTTGAAGCTGTTTCACGGCTGAATGAGGCTTGGTCAACATTTTACACCATGTTGTCTCTTTCCTGTTGCCCCTGAGGGAAAACGATGTATGTTGCTAAAATTTTTGTTCTGAGGTGAAACTTGAGTAATTAAGCAAGATATTAATCATATGGGTTTTGCTACCATATGATTATTTTTTTTCTTTTGCTCTTTGTATCGTCTTTTTTTTTTCTTTTCTTTTTTTTTGCTTGTGGTGTCCTCTTTTTTCTTAAGTTCTTCTTTTCTATTGCTCTTTGTGCTGTCATTTTTCTTCAGTTCTCCTTGGAGCCGGGGAAGGAGTAGACCCTCACCCACCAGAGAGGAAATCTGCAAAGGGGAACCAGTGTTAATGAATATTTTCATCCCCTAATGGTTTAGAGGAGCTTGGAGCATGAATCAAACTAACAAAAGGGGAAATGGTTTTTCCTAATGGCTTTCTCTCCGGAAAGCTAAGGTAGATTTAACAAAAAGATGCCAATAGTCTGATTTGCTGAGGTCCATGCGAGCCAGTCCACAGATTGCAGCAACTTGGGAAAACTTCTATTCGAGTCATAGACGGCCAGCCTGAAACAACCTTTGGACTTACCACCTTTCCTTACCTAAGAAGCAGTCTCTTTTTCTGTTGCTAAATTTTCACCAAAAATGTATTTGGCAAGATTATAAATATTTCTAAAATCAACTCAGATGCCAGTTTCTACAAACTTTAGCATATTTGGCTTCAAATGGATGCATTTTCGGAGGGTCAAAAATGTGAGCTTAATTGTGGTCTGGGCTGATCGGCTCAATTCTTTATTAGATGTGCCCAAAGTCTGGATCTAAAGCTCCGAGCTGGGCAGAAGAAAAGCTGCTCGTTTGCTCCAAATGATGTCGTGCATCTTAGCCAGTCTCCTATCAAGCACAGGGGGTTTTCCCCAGGCATTAGAGGCAAGTTGCAGGTGGTCTAGGATAGACCCCTTCCCACTATTCGAAACACATATGATTAATTAATTTGTTAAATATCTCCCCAAAAGTTGTAAAATGCTCTGCTAATTTTGACAACCATTCTGAGAGCATAATATAATAATAATAATGTTGAGTATTATTATTATCACCTCCATTTTATCTAGGTCAGGAAGCTAGACATCAGAGAAATTTAGAAATTTGACAACATTCAGATAGTTGAAGGGCAATTCCTAACTCAGACCTGTTTTTTTAAAACTCCAAATCATGATTTAGTAGCCTCACCTTCATGCAGATAGAAAAGTCATGTTTCTTAAATCACCCAGCTGCTACCCCAAACTCCAGCTAGCATCTGTTTTTTTAATATTACAATCCCATCTGAAAAACTAAGGTGGGGTGCAATTGTATGTAAAGCATGATATTTGTTTTTATTTTTATTTTGAAAACCTCAGATGATAGCATATTATCTCACTGTTCTGCTCACTGCTTTTAACAATTAAACATTGATCTGGGAGGCTGGATGTGGCACACATGTGGCAGCTGGTATACAAATGAGTGAAGGCCATGCAAGTTATGTCTGCTGAAGTGTACGAAAGAAGTTGATTCTTAATTTTCTCTGCACCATAATTATGAAGGAAAGACTAAGAGCATTATAAGAAATACTTTGTCCCAAGAAAACTTCCAGGGCTGTTAAGGATTTGATCCCATGATTTCATGTTAAAAAATGAAACGTATAAAGGGGTTAGCAGGGGTTTCATTTGTGTTCAGGCTGTGTGAGCTGAGCCAGCTGTTTCCAAAGCAAAGATTCTAATGCATTAAGCTCACGTGCCGTAAGAAAATGCCAGAGCACAACAGTGAAAAATGATAATTTTATTTCCTCTAGGTAATGCTTCTTAAGCTGGGAGCATAAAGATGTCTGCAGTGTGAACAAGGCCAGGGCCAGTTTCTGTGTAGCAGGTAACTCCTTCCAGCTGTTTGGCCATGTCCTTCTCCACCAAAGGCTTTCCGGGAATGTAGTATTAGCTCCTGGAGCTCTACGTTCAATCCTGCAGAAGATGGCTACGTTGTAGCTTGTCCGTTAGTTTCTTCGGAGATGAATGTGGTCCCATCAGCAAGTCTCTTTTACAGTGAACACAAAGTCACCTTGATGCTACATTTTATGGATAAGAACCCTTGACTTTGGATACCCAAGTAGGCTGCATTTTCTGCCACTCCAGCACTGACCACGCTTTAAGACATCTGATTGCACCAAAGTGGAAAGGCATTTGTCGAAAATTTTGGAGACCCACCCAAGGGCCAGATAAATGGCGTCATGTTTATTTTCTGGAATCAGGGCTAAGGGACAGGGTTAAGGGAAAGATCTCATGTTTCAAATCAAGTTTACTGGAAATGAAGCGATGAAGCAATCACACTTTGCACAAAATCCTGGTGGGTTTTTTTTTTTTTTGTCTCTATGAGACATAATCATCTGGCATACTGTGATGACTCTTTGATTGTCTCACCTTTGAATATCACATGCCTGTTGTACTTGTATTCTTGGATGCATTATTGCAAAGGACAAAATTACCAACTTGGGCAATTGGGCAAGGCAGGTCAGCTTAGATCTCTCTGATTGTGGGAGGTGAACATTGCCAAGCCTATGCTTTTTAATCCAGACTAAGTGCATACCCAGCAGTCTGCAGTTTGCATCCTTGTGGATGTTTGAGTCATTTTAGTAATTCTCTGGAGATGAGAACAAACTTGGAGCAGTAAGTGCTTTAGAAAACAAACTACCAACACACCATGAGCATCTCAACTGATGCAAATTACGTCTAAACATTGAGTAAGGAGACTAGAAAATTAACAGAAGTCTTGGTGGCATGGGCTCCTCACCCACACGCCATAAGTCAAAGATGCGTTTCATGTTAAACCTAAAGCTTACACGTGGTTGAATCAGGCAGAGCCCAGCTGGTGGATGATATTCACTATTTCCTGGACACATGTTGCTCTTCACCCCTCTTTGACTTTGCACAAAGTGTTCCCTCTTCTGGACAGTCTCTCCCTCTTACTTCATTTGTTGAAATCGCCCTTTGGAATGAACTGTTAATTATCCCCCAGTATCCTTTTCTCCATCTTCTGTAGTAATAGAATGTTGAGCTGGGCATGTGAATGTTGAGCTGGCTACCCAGAATAAATATATTTCCCAGCTTCTCTTGCATCTAGGTGTGAGCTTGTGACTAAGTTCCGGCCAATGGGATAGAAGCAGAAGTGTCAGGGAGCAGCATCTGGAAGTCCCCTTTACCATATGTTGCCCTTTTCCTCTTCCACTGCTGACCAGTATGGAGGCAAGCTGGCTGGAGCTGAGAGGGCTATCCTCGAACTTGAGGTGGCGTTGAGAATGGAGTTAATGCACGATGAAGCAAAAAAGTAGAGGGGATACTTTGCACAGGCTACCCAGCACCGCCTTCACCTTCACTTATATTGCAGAGAAAAACAAACTTCTAAATTATTTTAATCTTTGTTCTTTGGGAGTTTCTGTCATTCACAGAGAACTTAATTCTAACAAGTCTACTGTCTTGTGCTTTAAAGTTCAGTTTAATGTGCAGGAATACGGAATCTGAGTGAAGGCCATTGACTGCCCCATTTCCCTAGCACATGGAGGTCTTTGTGGTCCTCTCTCTCGTCTCTCATAGCTTCTCCAAGTCCCCTCTTCTCTAGTCTCCTTTCCAGTCAGTATTCTTATTTTCATATCTGCACATCGTCACTTTTAAGGGATTGTTTCTGGAATACTGTGTTTTCACTTTGAAATAGGCTTTAGCATGGTGGCCCTGGGGCCTCATCTTTAGCTTATTTGACTTCTCACCTTCAATAATCTAGAAACTCTGTGGGATGTTGTAAGCTTATGTTCCCTAAGTCTACTTGCCCACGACCTATATCCCATCTGTGATTCTAGGTGTCCTGATTCTAGGGCCCTTGCGGTCCCTCTGATGCTCCCCAGTGCTCTGTTTTCACTCTGTGGTTTCCAGGCCTTACACTAGGGCCTCAAGTATGTCCCCTAAATACCTCTCGAGCATTTCTGAGCCCTCACTGTGCCAACCATCAGTGCAAGACAGCCTTCAGTCACCTTGCTGGACTCCAGGATTCCTCTAACTTTATACCTTTTTCAAAAGGCCTTTTTCGGTGAAGGCCTTTTTGGCCCCATCAGTCTGGATGTTTTCTGTTTGGTCAAGTTGGCTTTATCAGAATCTATTACAGTTAATTTTTACTTATTTTTTGCTATGTTTTAAAAGTAATACTCACTGTAGAAAATGTGGAATGTATAAACATATATGAAGAAAATAAGAGTCTCAATCTCAATCCAGAGGAAAGCACATCTAACATTTATTTCCTATAACGCGTGTATTTGTGTATACTTAATTTTACAATGGTAATCTCATACTTTCTATGCAATTTTGCATTTTTCTACCTACCTACATACTTACCTATACACCTACCTATTTATCTGCCTATGGCTGCAAAACACTGTAGTTTATGAATATGCTAGAATTTACTTAACCAGTTTCTTATTGTTTAATACTTGTTTCCTATTTTGCATGATTATAAATAACACTGTGACTAATAATTATGTGGACAAAGTTTTTCCCCTATGGATTATTTCTTTAGGCTTGATTCTTTGAAGGTCAAAGAATTCTAGATTCTTAGAAGGCTTAAGGACTCCTGATGCACATTGCAGATTTCTTCAGAGAAAGTTGTATCAATTTCTCACTTCGCCAATAATGTCTCACCATTCCCCTGTATTCCTAGAACTTTTACATTAAAAATATTTACTAATGTGAAGGTTTTAAAAAGTTGTCACATTTAAAATGTTGTATTTCTTTGTTTACAAATAAGTTGAATTTTTCATCATTATTAATTTATATTTCTTCTTTAGTGTTTCTTTATGTCCTTGGTGATTTATCTGGGGTTATCGTGTTTTCTTAAAATTTGAGGAAAATGTGTTTAACCTTTTGCCTCTCGTTTTTAATGAACACGTACCCCCTGCCAGTTTTCAATTTGCCCTTTAATTTGGCTTATGATGTTTGTGATTAGCAGCCATATAAATGATTATGAAATCAAGTACATTTTTGGTGGCATTTTTCGTAAATTTTAACTATAGAAAATCTTTCTACATTCCTTACCCCAAAAGCTAACCTGTACTAATTCGGGAATTCTCACTTTCCTCCACATGCCTACAGTGATACTTTCATTAAATTCTATTAAACTCTCTGTCTCTTAAGGATCTGTTTTGGGCTTTTTTTTCTCTATTTCATTAATCTGTCCATTTTTGTACCATTACTACTATATTCATTCTTATAAGTCTATAATTAATAAATTATTTCATCTCATAATTATTGAGTGCCTACTGTGTGTCAGAAACTGCTTGACATGAGGATATACAATGTACCAGAAGGAAATAGACCCTGCCCTCACATTCATGGCCTCTAGTGCAGGAAACAGGAGAGTAACTGACATGTACAAACCAGTGGAACGTGAATAATTAGAAGAGAGGCACGAGGTATTAGGGGAGTGTATGATAAGGGTCTATGCTAGGCTTTAAGTCAGTGAAGCTTCCTGGGTGAGTTCAGTCCTCGGGTTTATGAAGCAGAATGTAGAGGGTTGGTTTTGGACAGGGGCCTGGTCAAGGGGTCAACCATGGAAGGAACATAGCCTTTTATGCTGGGGAATCATCAAAAGGGGTTCAGTAAGAGAGTGACTTGAACAGACTGACATTCAAGAAAGATCTGGTTGCAATATGGAGGATCAATTGGAGTGCAGGCAAAAACATGTGGCCAGAAAATCAGATGCTCTAACGAATCAGAAGAAAAGGAAAAGGAGACTAGTCTGAACTAGGGTAGCGGTACCAGGAATGGAGACAGATGGGCGGATTTGACAAAGGTGGTATATTTGGAAGCTATTATGAGGTGAAATGAACAGAAATTGGTGATTGATTAAACATGTAAAATAAGGAAGAGGGAGAAATTAGAGCTGACAATAGGATACCTGTCTGTTTCACTTTCTGAGAGGGAGCGCAGAACAGGTGAGTGAGTATAGGTGGTAAGATGCTAATTTTTGCATATGTTGAGTTTGAGATATGCATGGTACACCCAAAACAACATGTGTAATTGGGTATTGAAGTTTGGATGAGAGTGAAATTATCTAGAAGACAAATTTGGGTGTTTTAGGTGTTAAAAGAGTGGGTTAACTTCTAATAGTGTATGTGATTTCCCAGGTAGCGTCCGCAGAGTAAAACTAGTGGGGAGTCTAAGGGACACCAATATGCAAGCTGCAGGCACAGGATGAGAAGCCACAAAACAAAACAGAACAAACAGCCAGAGGGAGGGCAGGGAAACGGGAGAGTGTGCTGTCTTGGAAGTACAGGGAAGATCGTTTCTTAGAAAAAGAGACTGGTGACATTATCAAATGCTCCTGTGATATCGAGAAAAATGGTGACTGCAAAGTCGTCACTGGCTTTAGCAGCAAGGATGTTGTTAGTGACTTTGAAGAGAACAGTTTTGGTGGCCTAGAGAGAGGGCACAACACAGATTGTAGTCAACTGAAGAGTAAGTGGGAAAGAAGGGAACGGAGATGGGCCGTGTTGACGGTGCTGACAACTGTGACCACGAGGTAAGAACAGAGGAGGTTCCTAGCTAAAGGATGTGAGAGCTGCAGAATCCAGACTTCCCATCCGGGAATATTTCATGGCTCTCCTTTATTGACTCAAATCTCTGTATGGACTTTGTAAATTCCTTATTATGATTGTTCCTGCCTAACAGATGCTCTTTTCTCTATTTTAAATGTTATCTTTTAACTCTTATTAACTTATAGTTACTAACCAGCTATTATTGCTGGTTTACAGGAATTATACTGATTTCATAGATAGGTGAGATAGATAAATATAACTATCTTGTTCCTGTTCATTTTACTGAAACATTATTTAATATATTATATTATTAGTCATTAATGTTATCAATAACATGTTATTATAAAAGTTATAATTGATTAGCTTGAGTTTTTGAATACTGATATTTTATTTATTTTTTATTATTATACGTGTGCATGTCATTACTTCCCATGGTCTGTAAGGGAAGGGATTATATCATAAAATATAAAATTAAAAGAGACCTTGGAAATCAACTGGACTAATGTTTTCATTTTTAGAAGAGAAGAACTGAGGTTAACAGCAGTTAAGGCTCTACAGTCTTACTCCTGAGTTTCTCCAGGTCATGTTATACTGTCATAAAATAGATGTACGCTTCAGTTTCCCCAGAACGCATCGGCTTCAGATTGGGGGAGAGAATATTAGAGGTTTCTATCATATTAATTATGGTAATAAAACATAACTAATTCAGCGGCGCCTCCAGCAATATCTTCTGAAGCTAATTACATTTTACTCTTGCTGCTGGCGCAGAAACGCACTGCCAGAGGCTTGGCTGGCTGGCGCTGCTCCTCCAGCTCGGCATGACCTCTGAGGCAGGTTTCATGCTATCACCGCCCGCAGGTTGCCACCTCGCACAGGAGGAAGGTGTTCTCTCCCTTTCTATCGACACAACTCCTTTTCCACTGGATTTCCAAAAGTAGCCTGGCTCTGTCAAGGCACAGTTCCCACTGCCAATAAACACGGTCCAGGTTCCCAGGCCCTAGGCTGGAATCCTGTGAAAAGCTCAGTATTTCTATGGGTTGCATGTTTGTGTCCCCCGACTTTCATAGGTTGAAGCCCTAATCTTTAATGTGACGGCATTTGGAGTGGGAGCCCCTGAGAGGTAATTAGGTTTAGATGACGCCGTGAAGGTGGAGCCCCCATAGTAGAATTAGTACCTTTATAAGAAGCAACCAGAGAGCTTTCTCTCTCTCTTCCACCCTCACTCCCTGTTTACCAGCAGGAAGATGGCTGGCAGCTGTCTACAAACCAGGGCGATAGCCATCATGAGACACCAAATCTGCGAGCACCTTGATCTTGGACTTCTCAGCCACCAGAACTTTGAGAAATAAATGTCTGTTGTTTAAACCATCCAGTGTGTGGTATTCTGTTATAGCAGCCTGAAGAGCGATTTATATATACCCTTCCTTTAAAACTTTAAAGCCAAATTTATTGAATTATAATTACATACAATAAGGCCTTTAGGTGTATGAATGAATCTTAATAAATGTGAGTACCTGTGTAACCATCTCAGCTAAGCCACAGAGCACTGCTGTCACCCCCAAATCTCCATGGGCTCCTTTGCTGCGAATACTCCTCCCCATAGCTCCAGCAAACCAGACATGGATCTGTGTTCTGTCGCTATAGATTGATTTTGTTCATTCTTGTCTCTCAAATTATTTTGTTAATAAATTAAAAAATTTAAAAAAACTATGTGGACTTCTGTGGTTGGCTTTTTACTCAGAGTGATGCTTTTGATTTATTCATGTAAAGGGGTCAGTGGTTATACCTCCTTTTTACTTCTCTGTTGCTTTCCATTTATGAATATACCGCAATTTGTGTATCCACTCACCTGTTGATGGATGTACACTGACTTCTTTCCAGTTTGGGGCCGACATGGATAAGTATTCCATGAATAAACACGGACACATTTCTCATGGGTAAAATGCTCAACCGAAACTGCTGGTTTGTCATCTAAACATTCACAGTTGTCTTCCCTTGTCCTCTTCTAAATTGTTTGTGGATTTTTATTTTCTCCTGTAATTCTGTCAAATATCCCTGCCTGTATTCTGAATCAATGTTGTTAGAAGGATAAATTCCTGGAGAGTTATTCCTTTTATTATTGAATAAAATTTTTATTTTTCTAATAATACTTTTGCCAAAAATCTATCTTGCCTGATATTAACATGCTTTCTTTGGTTAATATTTTAGCAGTGTGTTTTACCATTACTATCATTTTAAATATATACATTTTCCTTAAAATAATTTATAACCATAACTTAAGTCAAAATGTGTTACAATGTTTAATGAAATCCCGAAGTCTTCTTTCTCACTATTCTCCAACCACAGTGCTCCAGAGGCAAATATTTAAAATTATTTTTAGTTTCCTGTTTCATATTTATGTTTTTATTTTAAAATACCATATTTGATATATGATGTTAAACTTTTTTCTACTTGAGGCATTATTTTTTTGATTTCTAAGTATAATAAATGAGGACCTATTCACTTATCCTCCTCTCCTATCCTGCTACTATGGACAGATACAATTCTTGGTTAAATCATTACTTGGAGTTTTTATGTTATGGTATTTATAGTGTTTACATCTGAGACATAGCAGTGTTACACAATTGCATTTACTTTTTGCATAATGTTCTTCCCTGTATCAAAAACTGCTTCATTTTGCTGTTTTCCCAAAAAATTCTATTCCTGTTTTTTCCTCAAACTTTTCAACATGGTCATATGTATTGGATAATCCATCTATTCCATTTCATTTCCTTGTGATGTGCTTCCTGGAGCCCTCCATTCTTCTACATTAATCTGGACTTTTAGGTCCAGGCTGAATGCGTTTTTACGTTACCTCAACCTCCTCCTTCTGAACAGAATTCCTTTCTCTCATGGCCCGTTACATATACTGCACCGATTTATAGTCACTCAGTTAACCTCCAGTTCCTGAAATAAGTACACATCCTCCCCCTTCCATCACTATAAGTGACAATGGAGAAGGAATAAAAAGGCTGTTGAAGGATTTTAAGTATGGAAGCAGCATGTCAGGATTTATGTTTTAAGCCATCACTGGTTGCAGAGTGGAAAACGAGGGGGCAGCTATGGATGTAGCTATCACTGTAGTCCCGTCACGAATGATGGTGCCCACTCAGGCTTAGGTAGTACTAATGGGGTTGGAGAAAACTGGACTTATTCAAAGGATATAAAAGAAGCAGTATGCACTGGGATTGGCGATTGTGTGGTGATGGGGCAGGGCAGGAGATTCTGGCTGGCTGGATGATGGTGCTGTTTTTATTGAGATGTGGAATACTGGAGGCATGGGGGAGGGGGAGGAAAAGCAGGAAGAAAGGGAGAAAAATGAAAATTTAATTTGCAAGTGACAGTGATGTGATCTGCTGTGTGCCAGTTATTTGTGTACATTTTCTAAATGTACTAAACTTTTTAAAGTAGTGGGTAAAGCTAAACACAGACTGTTTCTGATAGGAGTAAGATGGAAAAGCATGATGTTCTGCTTCTTGGGGCACTGGGGGTGATTCTCAGTTAAACCTCATGATTTTACAAGGATTGAAATACTAGTATAATCAATTCTCTTAATTTGTTGCTTCTGTTTATTTGCTGGGATACCATTTCACATTGAATTTTCCCCCTCATACTCTTTTCTTCCTATTAGAAAAGACAGGCCTATTTAGTAAGCAGATAAGGTTGGAAACTGAGTGGGACTGTTCCAAAAATAAGATGGAAAACAAAATGTGAAAGAGTGCAAAGCTTGAATTGAAAAAACCCTCGAGAGAAAAGTGCAATAAGCCAACTTAATGAGCCAACCAATTTCAATAGGAAATTATTGGGAAAAGAGTTTTTCTGAAGGATGTGTCGGGCTGTTTTACCTACACAGAGCACAGTGCCAGCAAGGCTGCTGGGGGAAGCAGTGCAGGCCCACTCAATAACAAGGAAGGAGGGAGTTATGAAAAAGAGGACTGTCAGGGATCTTTAAGTCCCGCACAGAGAGAAGTAGGATCAATGATTCTTAGGACTCATGTGCTAAGTCACATAATCTTAATAGCATTACAGATCGGTAGGTAGGTTGATAGATTCTGAGTTATAGAATGTGCAGTTCTCCACAGAGAAACAGAAGACCAAGAAAGAATTTAGCATTGATCGTAGACACGTGATCCATGTCATTGGTGAAATAGATTTGTGTAACAAAATGAGCCAATTCCCCTGCTGAATCCTCATCAATGACAAAAGATTGCAAAATAATGTTTTCTTCATTTTAAATCATGTGCAAACTAAATCATACACTTACTAATAAATTCAGACTGCTTTAGTGCTTGATAAATTTACAAAGAGTAAGAAGTAATCTTGAAAGATAAATGTACCTCTACTGAATTTATGCTTTGCACACACATTTCTTTTTATTATCTATTTCCTTACTATATTATTACTGAAATATATACCCCCTTCCCAATCCATTATATCTTAATGAAGATAATAGCTTTTAAAAGTAGAAAGAAAAAGAATAAATCACTGTTGTTTGCTTCCCCAGATATAATACAAAATGGTATGTTGACCAAGCAAGAAAACCAATGAACTATTCAGATTTATTTCTAACTAAGGACCTACTTTGTGGCAAGCACTATGCAGGTGTCTGAGCAAACCCACAAGTTTCTTTAGGACTCTTGGTTGGGGTTTGTAAGGGTTGCAAGTTCTGACTATGCTAAAAAAATTCAGTACACACATCACGAAGTAAAATCGTACAACTGCAGTAAAACTGAGCTTCTCTCTTACTAAGTCATTCTGTGACAAAGGCAAAGAATAAAAGGAGCTCCACTGTACCCGTCAATTTCACATGGCATTAATAATCGTGGGTGCCTGCTTCTAAAGAATCAGAGTGTTCAGTGTGATAGAGGCAAAGTATTCAGACGCTAGAAAGGATTTTTATTTTGTTTGGGCGATACTATATAAACAGGTCTAAATGATGAAGACACAAATTTGCTGAAATAATTGTTTACTTATGAATCAGCTTCGGTGACACTGCTGCCCCAAGGAGGTGCTGTGTTAGTATGACTGTCATTCTAATTCTACAGAAAGCAGCCTAGGACAGAAGAGAGAGCCTGACATTCATAGTCCCACACCTGGGCTCCCAGTCAGGCACTGAAATTCAGAAACTGTGACATGGACACGTGTCAATTAATATCACTTTAAAATAGAAACAATAATAACACCTGCTGCTATCCCACATCATCACTGTGAAGAGCAGAGGATCCAATGTGCGCGTGAATCATTGTCAGGCCCACGTTTCTTTGTCTGTTTCTCTCTTTCTCCTCCTCTCTGTCTCTCATTCTGAGTAGAGTGTTTTGTCTGAATTATGACCACAGTGGTGAACTGACTTTGTTGAGTTAGTCATAAAGCTCATTTGGAAATGAATATTCTGATCTTTTAACATTTAGTGTGAAGTCAGCTGAGAAGGCTGCTAGAAGGGAGGGAAACAAGGCTGACTTCTAGATTCTTACAGAGTGAAGCAAATACTGATGGCCGAGGCAAGTTGTTCTATAGTTTGGTACTACGTGTGCTAGTTTTGTTGTAACAATTAAAATGCTTCCCCCCGAGACAGGAAAATTTATGTTGGACACACTTGTGGCTTTAGTTTCATATTCCAAAAAGGCACTCGAGTCCATTTAAGGAGACATCGAGACTCATAAGGCAGCCCATCTGTACTCTCTGATTTGTAATCTGGTTGGTTCTCTTGTGGGAATTTTCAGAAACCCTGAGCAAAGAGGCCATAATTCTGTCAACACCTCACACCACAGAAGCAGGGGTTAGGACTTGATCCCTAGAAGCTGTGCAGTTAAACTGTGATAAAACACTGGGATAGAACGTGTGGGCTTGGTAGGATCTGGCCCTGATACCACAGAAGCTGTTGTCTGGAATAGTCATCAGAAGCAGCTAACTGCCCAGTGCCCTGGCTGCTGATGCTGCGTGAATGATGCTCAGTGGACAGCCCAGATCTCCAGGCAAAGCAGGAGCCAGACAGCTCTTGCTAAATCACTAGACTTAAGCAAGGAGTTTTCTCAGCTCTCTGCTAGCATGTGTATGATATTAAGTTATGGGAGATTTCGAGTTTCCTGTAAGCCTCTTATTGCATGGCTGGGGTGATTGGAATGAGTGAGAATTAAAGTGCTGATGCCACCCAGTCACAGGGCCTTAAGTATATGGGGACCATTCCCTGATGTGCTGGGTCCACTGTCCACTCTTCTCTGCGCTGCTCTGGGACCCTGGAGGCTGACCTGTAAGAACTTCATCAACTTCCTCCCTGGTCCGCTGACTTCAGGTTGGATGGTCCAATGGGAGCCCGAGGAGCAGATCCAGGGAGGGAAGAGAGTGAGCGGCAAAGTGTGTCCTGGTTGTTTGCCTGCAGGGTGGTCACAGCTCTGGTAGGTGCCCCTCCTGCACAGACTTCTCTGACTTTGGTTCCAGTAGTCACACTTTTCCCTCACCCCCTGTGACCTACCGACAGAAGGGATGGTGCACCTTATCACCAGTGCTGGGTGCCTGCAGTCTTCCTTGCTCATAAATAGGAGGTAGTGCCATTTATTAATTTTTCATTACATATTCCAATTGAGAGTGCCATCCTTTTCCTGCGAGGACTCGGATACATCAGGCAAGCTGGGATTGCCGCTGGCCTGCGTAGGACAGCCTAAAACTTTAGGGGAGAAGTCATTTGGTTACACTGACAACGAGGGGCTCCTCTGTTTCTGCACTTTCATGATACGGGTGGGTTTCTTTTAGTTCTGTCTCAGAATGTCATGTTACAAGTGCCTGATTCTGTGGTAAGGTCGGAGTCATTTACTGAAAGGTGGTCGTGAGTACTTTTGCTTAATGTATAGAATGGTTTATTTGATGTATTCATTTTGGGTGGACTAAAAATGAGCTACTATTTCTGTTATTATGAAAAAAATAAAATCCCTTTTACTTCTCTTTTCCTTGTTTCTAAATTGCTTATTGATTTTTTTTTTCTCTAACCTATCATAGGTATCCATCATTCAGAGTATCAGATTTAGGTCAATATTCTTACTCTGAAAAAATAAGAAGGAAAAGAAAGTCTAGCCACTTTTCAATGTTCATCAATGTGAAAACATTGGAATATTCTATATTTTTTGGTGGTAGGGTTACATGGGTCAGCCTGAGCATAGGCTTATTGTTTTAGTCAGATGATCCGTTTAAGTTAACTTATTTGATTTATTTGTATGATAATATATTTAAGGGCTTTCAGCACATATTTTTATTTCTTTGAAAAGTACTAATACAGTGTGCCTCCGTCTTCCCCCAGGTGCCCCCATCCCAGACCTTGACTGCCCTCCACAACTCCAAATGCTGCATGTGTACAGACATTAAAATAGAATATATTAGAATTAACTTAATTTTTTCCGAGAACATTGTGGCACCCTGTGATCACCACTGAGGGCACACCTAGCTGGTCTCCTCTGTCCCGTGTCCTCCACTCCTCCAGTGACAGTGTTCCCCTCTTCTGGGAACTGCTTCTTCCCCAGCTCCAACCACGGATTACTCAGGAGTTGCCTTGTTCTTCCCTGACTCTGCCTCACTCTGACCACAAGTGATTGGTGAAGACGTGGGCACATGGCCGAAGTTCCCTTGGGATTTTTGTGGAAGGGAGAGAGGAAGAGAGTCGGTTCCTCCCCGGAGATGGGCTCCGTTGGTGGCCACTTTTCCTGAATGTAAAGGAAATCAGGTTTTGGTGGTTGAAACTAGAGGGAACACAGAGAGAGGAAGAAAGGTGGTAAAAGCAAGTCTTTGGTTCCAACTCTCCCTGAAACCTAGGTGCATTTCTGACTTTCTCAAGTTTTGATTGTTCGGATATCCTTTAATTCTATGAAATATATTTAGTATTGTTCTTATAAACTTCCAATTTACTTTAGTCAGTTTGATTATGGTCCCCATCATTTACAATCAAAAGCATCTTTACTAAAACAAATGACTATAAATATTCAATTTAAGTTTGCTCAATAAACCCTTTCTGAGTAGTTGTTTTGAGCCAAATACTTCAAGGGAGGCAATGCGGCATGAAACTTTGTTCTTAATATCTGTGAGTTTATGTTATAGTTGGAAAGATAACAATGGTAATGATAATTATAACAACCACCTTGATAATACAACAGGTCTGCTAAGTGTTTTACATACCTGATTTTACTTAATGCTCATAGTAACTCTGTGTGTGTGATACCACCTTTCACATTTTGGAAATGATATAATAAAGGCTCCTCAAGCTTGAGCACATAGTAAGTAATGAGAAAGGCAGAATTTGAACTAAAGACTATTGGAGTTCTAGATCCTTTCTCTTACGCACTATACTCTACCTCTTGTATATAAAAAAATATGTGTGACTTAAAGGAATGCTCAGAGAAGGCAGAGATGGCATTTATTTGGAAGGATCTACAGAAATTTAATGGAGAAGGTGGCATTTATATGTGTTTCAGTAGGATGCAATGGGCAGAAAACACAATCCTACATGATCTTACATCCATGCCTTAAGTATACTTGTAACGGAAACTGGACCAAGGATAAAAACAGGAGATAGCATCCACTGAAATCACTCTTGGGCTGCGTTTTATAGTTTCAATGCCAGCTCCTTCCCGATTTTCAAGCTTGCTTTCCTAATGATTCTGCCAAGTGTAAGGTATTAACCTACAATTCCGAAGATTCACAGCTGGAAGGATGTCATTTTGCAGGAACTGAAGCAGGAAAGTTGAGCAGCCTTGATCGAGCAGGTCCAGAAGTTCGTGAGCTTGGAGTGAACATGTGCTTCCTAGACTGATGAGGTTTACTTGACTGATGATGGCTATTTTATGTTGCTATTAGGCACTCTGCATGCTGGGAGTCTTCTTTCTTCTTTCCAGGCTCTTTGAAAGTAAGCCTCCCATCTAAGCACGGTCCCTCTCCCGCGCATCTGACAGAGACACACGCAGCCATTCGGATGCACAGCAAAGTCGGTCGCTGGAAAAGCCCAAGGGGTTGTAAAATGAGGGATAAAAATCTTTTCTGTACACTCTGCTTCTCTCTCCCTAGGGTAGAACTGATGTGGTCATTAGTAAACCCAGCTCTTTTTATGAACTTTTTAGATAAAAGTGTTCTACTGAGAACGATCAGCGATTCTTTTTTGTAGTTACATGGTACTCCTAGGCCAGTGAGTTCCCACTGCTCTGTGGAGAACTATTACTAACTAGTTCAGTGTTTGCAAGGTGCCCATGACCTCATAGATCACCAAAGTCTGAAACTTCACAGTTACTCTGTGAAACCCAAGATTCATAGAGGTTGAGTGGCTTGCACAGGGCCCCGCAAGCTGCAGATGGCAGAACTGAGATACAAAGCCAGTGTCTTCACTTCAATAAGCTGCCAGTAGGCATTATTAGCCATTCCTTGCCTGGGGATACTAACACCTGAAGTTAAGTCATTTGTAAGGTCCTCTTGCAAATCAGGAGTAGAT
Organism: Micronycteris hirsuta; assembly: GCA_004026765.1. Lineage (NCBI taxonomy): Eukaryota > Metazoa > Chordata > Mammalia > Chiroptera > Phyllostomidae > Micronycteris > Micronycteris hirsuta. Next base: position 36,884 of record PVJI01010529.1, read on the forward strand.
ATTGTCTGTATCCAGTCATAGCAGTGTGGTTGTATGAAAGCAGACTTCTAAATGATGTGGAATGTCAGATTCTGGTCAGAAATAAAACCTGCAGAGGTAAGAAAATAAGCTATTTGGAGAAAAACAAAGTCAAACAATTAGAAAAATGCCTATGGGTTTTAATTTAAAATGACCCTAGGGTTATTATTATTATTTACAGGTAGTTATCATCTAACTACTTCTAAATCGGTCATTTCTTTTTGGAAGCATTAATGCCAAGCTTAAACTATGTCAACACTGGGAACCTGCACAAACAAGTGACTGGCAGATGAGTTGGAGGCTTGCTGCACACATGCTCTTTGTAAACAGACAGTGCCTACTGGGCACTGGCAGAAAAGCAGCCTCCGATGCTGCTTCTGAAACTAGCCTGGTGAGCTGAAGGGCAAGAATCCTGTTTTGGTGCACCACCTAGAAGTGATGATCTCATTTATGGCTTGTGATTTTACTTTACATTATTTTATGACTGAACTTAAAATAACTGCATTTTTGCAAGCATTGGGTAAGGTGCCCAAGGCAAGCAATTAATGCTGCTTCTGTTTTATATCTAATGGGAAAAGAAGAGTTCTTTTGAAAAAGTAATGAAGAAGTAAAAAAGCCCCAGCTAAGAAATAACGAGGCTTATCACTTTGGACTGAGATGCCGTTGAAGATTCATGTAGTGAAAATTGTAAACATCTGAATATCATATGCTAAGCCCTGTAGTTTCCTATGAGTTTCTGACTTTGGTCATGTGGAAAAATAATTTATTTGACCTCACATTTCCTCCTTGTCAAGGAAACTTTATCTCTTCAGACCTAATAATCAGGAAATCAGTGTCAGATCTTATCAGATAAGCTGTGTTCCTCTTAGGTTAAAACAATTCTTAAAATGATGACAGCAATATTGATCCTTTCCTGAAATGTATGCTATAGAAGTTTCTCGGGGAACTTTAATGAACCGGGGGCTTCACTAAGGTAATTAGGTCCTGGTAAAGCTATGTGGATTTAAAAAATAGGATTTCAGCCCTGGCTGGTATAGCTCAGTGGATTGAGTGCGGGCTGCAAACCAAAGGGTTGCTGGTTCGATTCCCAATCAGGGCACATGCCTGGGTTGCAGGCCAGGTCTCCGATAGTGGCCACGTGAGAGGCAACCACATATTGATGTTTCTCTCCCTCTCTCTCTCCCTCCCTTCCCCTCTGTCTAAAAATAAATGAATAAAATTAAAAAAAAAAAAACTATAGGATTCCACACTGTTACTTAGGGAAAATATATAGCAATGGTTAGAGAGTACATAGCATTATTGTCTTTCTTTTCTTTACTAGTAAGGTAGTCAATGTTGCAGAAACAAATAAACCCTCAAATTTCTGTGGCTTCACACAATAAAAGTTTCTTGCTCAAGTCCTCATTTACATCAGGTTGCATGGCTTTTCTGGGCAGCTCTTTCTCCATGTGGTAACTCAAGTACTTCAGCTGCTTCCATCGTTTGTCTGTGTCATCTGGGAATGCTTTGATTTCTGTTAGAAGGATGGGGGAAAGAGAGTGCTTACAGTCATGTGGGAAAATTTCAATACCACACCTGGAAATGTTATATCTTATTTCCACCCATATTCCAGAGGCTGGAACTTAGTCACATACACAACCTAACTGCAAGAGAATCTGGGAAATGGAGAACACACCAATTGGGGAAGTAATTTTACATGTCAGTGACTTTATTTTTGAAGGTTGGGCTAAAGAGTGAGGATAGAAGTAGACAGGAGAGACCTTTTGCTTAGATTGGTGAAGGATTATTATAGGAAGAAAGAAGGACAGTGTGAAACCCAGTGATATTACCAATATCACCACTCAGATAAAAGAAATTCAGATCACTGCTTTGGTCATTGGAACATAACAATACTGTGATTGACCAAATAGATTCCAAAACTTAAAAATAGATTTTCTATTTTGTCTTGTCAAGTTGGTTAAAGTAGGATATATATGGATAGTGTAACCACTGGGTATGTTTTTGAGACTCTTGGCCACAGCATATCATTCTATCGGTTTGTGTATCTCTATCTTATCTGTCTATCTATCTATGTCTATATCTCTATCCTACATAATCGGAAAATCTGAGAAAATAAAACCTTGACAAAACCAAGATTCAGTGACCTAGGGAATTCATTAGCAATTGTATGCACCTGCTATTAACTATCCAGAATCCATTTTCCCTGCAGTATAGTAATAGCGCTTGTAATTTCTTTTGAAGAAATGTTCCTCTACCTGTTTTAGCCATGCTCTTTGGGTTGCACTACTCCTTAACTCTAGGAGCAGGCCAGAGTTAGATTAAACCAGTTGTGGTGCTCATCACCTTTACAACAGTGATTGGTTTAGCAATGTACTATCACCTAATTTGATCAATAAAAATGGTTGGAAAGACCCATTTTTATAGTCATTCCCATTTCTCCCTTGAAGATATGAATATATTGACAACTGGTTTATTGTTACTCTTCCCAATCTTACTTCTGTTGAGCTGTTGACAAACTCAGTAACTATGTGGATGACCCATCTAACTCCCTGAACTCTCGATCCTCTCATCACTTTTCCGTCACTCTAAATGAGATACCTACTTCTATGGTTAGACAGTAGACTTTGTCATTACCAGTAACTGTAGCCCTTTTATAATCTCTTTCAATCCTCCCATTCTCTTGTAACTCTTGCTGTTATTCCAGCTTAACACAACCAATAAACTCTATCATTTCCAAAATTCACTAATTAAATCAACCCTCCCATTCTATTATGAATCTTGCTGTTTTTATAAATATATTTAATTGATTATGCTATTACAGTTGTCCCCCATTTTTTCTCACCTTTATTCCCCTCCACCCCATACACCTCTCTCCCCATCATTCCCCACCCCGCTTCGTTCAGGTCCGTGGGTCATACGTATAAATTCTTTGGCTTCTACATTTCCCATACTGTTCTTAACCTCCCCATGTCTATTTTATACCTACCATTTATGCTTCTTATCTCCTGTACCTTTTCCCGCCTTCTCCCTCCTACCCCTCTGTACTGATAACCCTCCCTGTGATCTCCATTTCTGTGATTCTGCTCCTGTCCTAGTTGTTTGCTTAGTTTGTTTTATTTTTGTTTTTAGGTTCAGTTGATAGTTGTGAGTTCATTGTCATTTTACTGTTCATATTTTTTATCTTCCTTTTCTTAGGTAAATCCCTTTAACATTTCATATAATAAGGGCTGGGTGATGATGAACTCCTTTAGCTTGACCTTATCTGGGAAGCACTTTTTCTGCCGTTTCATTCTAAATGATAGCTTTGCTGGATAGAGTCATCTTTGATGTAGGTTCTTGCCTTTCATGACTTGGTATACTTCTTTCCAACCCCTTTTTGCCTGTGAGGTTTCTTTTGAGAAATCAGCTGATAGTCTTATGGGAACTCCTTGTAGATAACTGTCTCCTTTTCTCTTGCTGTTTTTAAGATTCTCTCCTTCTCTTTAATATTGGGTAATGTAATTATGAGGTGCCTTGGTGTGTTCCTCCTTGGGTCCAACTTCTTTGGGACTCTCTGAGCTTTCTGGACTTCCTGAAAATCTATTTCCTTTTTCCTTTGCCAGATCGGGGAAGTTCTCCTTCATTATTTTTTCAAATAAGTTCTCAATTTCTTGCTCTTCTTCTTCTCCTTCTGGCACCCCTATGATTTGGATGTTGGAACGTTTAAAGTTGTCCTGGAGGCTCCTAAGCTTCTCCTCATTTTTTTGAATTCTTGTTTCTTCATTCTGTTCTGGTTGAATGTTTATTTCTTACTTCTGCTCCAAATCATTGATTTGAGTCCTGGTTTCATTCCCTTCACCGTTGGTTCCCTGTATATTTTTCTTTATTTCATTTTGTATAGCTTTCATTTTTTTCTCTATTTCGCAACCATACTCAACCAGTTCTGTGAGCATCCTGATTACCAGCGTTTTGAACTGTGCATCTGATAGGTTGTCTAGCTCTTCATTGCTCAGTTGTGTTTTTGGAGCTTTGATCTGTTCTTTCATTTGGGCCATATTCTTTTTGTCTCAGCATACCTGTTACATAGTAAGGGGTGGATCCTCAGGTATTCGCCTGGGTGGGTCAAGCCACATTGCTGTGTTGTGCCGCTGTATGAGGGAAAGGGGTATGAGAGGGGACAATGACACTTGCTCAGCTCTTCACTGGCTTTAAGTCACTTCCCCCACTACCCACAAGTAAATTGGGCCCTTCTGGTGCTTATTCCCAGGAGGGTGGGCTTGTGTACATTCTAGGACCCTGTGGGTATCTCCAACAAACTCTCCTGTGAGGGTGGGAGTTTCTCCCACCACCACAACCCCCACAAGTTTTTATGGTCAGAGGTTTCAAGGTTTTACTTCCCTGTGCTGGAACCCTGGGTTGTGTGGTCTGTCTTACTCCCCAGTTGTTCCTCCCAGTCTATCTGCATGCAAATGTGGGACTGCCTGGTCCACCAGCTGCTGCCTTGTCCTCCAGGTCCTCCAGCCACTTCTGTGTCACATCTTCTCCACTCCATCTGCCCATCTCTGCACCCCCTACCAGTCTGAATGAATGTTTCTTCTTTAACTCCTTGGTTGTCAGACTTATTTTTTGGCAGTTCTGGTTATGTTTTGTTTTTAAATTTGTTGTTGTCCTTCTTTTGGTTGTGCAAGGAGGCAAAGTGTATCTACCCATGCCTCCATCTTGGCTGGAAGTCCCCCTGTTATAACTCTTGCTGTTTTTCCAGCTTAACTCAACCACTAAACTTTATCATTTCAAATTTCACTGATTAAGTCAGACCTAAAATTGAACACACTATCTTATTATTGCCCCTCACCACACCACCCTTGGGCACCCATGTCATAACTTTTCTTCATGTCCATTTAAATTTCATGAAACAGCACCAAAATTACTTCCTCACATATGTTATCATATACTCCCTTGCCCCTTTCTTTCTCCCTTGCACTTGCCAGGCAAAACCCCTTTGTGGATGAAACCCAACTTTGCCTAACTGAGCTATAGAGGTGAACATAGCTAGAGAAAAACACAAATTGCTGCCCTGGCCAGGTGGCTCAGTTGGCTGGAGCATCATCCCATACACCAAAATAACAATAATAATGATGATAATAATAACAACAACAACAACAACCAACAAAAAAAGTCTGTTGCAGGTTTGATTCCCAGTCAGGGCACACACCTAAGTTGTGGGTTCAATCCTGGTCAGGGTGCTTGTGGGAGAGGCAACTGAAGATGTGTCTCTCTTGTAAACACATCCCTCTCATAGACACATCCCTTTCTGAACGCACTCTCATCTCTGAAACTCTAAACACGATTCTTCTACTTGCTGCCTTCCCTCTCTCTCCAAAATCAGTAAATGGGTCCTTGGGCAAGGATTTAAAAAAAAAATTAAAAACAAATTGCTAACTGATTTACTTTTAAATCATGACCATAAACCCACACTGGCACTCCGCTATTTAATAATTCCACTGTGTTTCCCTGGCTATTAACTCTTCCACTCTCTTGAGGACTATTTTATACTTCCTCTTTCCTCAAATTGCCAGAACTTTCTTGTCCTTATCTCTGTCTTCCCCATCATCACATCTACCACCTCCTGAGCCCGTGTGCATGTGGTCTGCTTTTCCTCTTGTTGCTATGGATCAGCTATCTGTGGAACTCCAGCTCCTTCACTAGATTATTGCCCTTCTCACCTACTCACAGATTTTATTCCAGCAATTGCCCCCATCTCTCCCTCGTCATATTTTCCCTCTTTTCTGAACCATTCACATCAGCTGAGAAACATGCTGTTAACAACTTCTATCTTAAAAACAAAGTTTCCTGACCCACATTTCTCTCTAGGAACTGCCGCATTTCTCTGCTTCTTTTTCACCAAGACTCCTAGAAGGGTTCTCTTTGAAATATCTTCTTGTGCTTCTCTCCATGCTAGTTAGCCTTTTCTCTCTGCCGCGTTGACAAATCCAATGGCCAAGTCTCTGTCATCTTATTTGGCCTGATTTATTACTCCTTATACTTTGAAGAACTTAATTTTTCTCCAGGAAACCACTAAGTTTGGATTTTCCTCTACCTCACTGGATGTTCTTTTTAAATTTCTGTGCTGATTTTTTCTCATTTGCCTGCCCTCTAACTATTAGTGTGCCCCTGAATTCAGTGCCTAGCCTTTTCCATTTATACCATCCTCCTGGGTGATGCTATCCAGTTTTATGGCTTTAAGTGATATCTACTTACTGAGGATTCTTAAATTTGTTTTAAGCCTAGACATCTCTCCTGAGTGCTACACTTGATATCCTTAATTGGATATTTATAAACATCTCAAACATTTATAAAAACCAGTCTATTGGCTAACATGTTTATGGGCCCCTCCACTGTAAACCTGCTCTTTGCATCTAACCTGACCTGGCATCTAACTGTAACTACTGGGTATTGTGGTTGCCAGTTTGAGTCTGTGAAAGGAGTCAGCTGAGAAGTATGCCGACGTGATGAGAACACTTGGTGGAAAGACAAAAGGAGCCACTCACTATTTTTGATGGTAGAATTGACCTACTGAATTAAATAACCCTAGAGATACCCTGTCTTGAGGTTTCTGGTTATGTAAGGTGATACATTTTCTTTGTTTAGTCCATTGAATTGAGTTTTCATTACAGGTAGCCAAAAGTTGCCTACTTGATATACCCACCTATCTCTCAAATTATCAGCTAGGGCATCAGATTAATTCTCTTTACCATAAGCCAGTTTAAATTGGGTTTTCTTTTACTTGTGACCAACAGAGCAGCTGAGGTTCTTACCCAAGTAAAACCACTCACAGGAATGAAACAGATCTTTATTAGTCAACCTAAAGGCATTTTTAGGATGTATCATTAAGTAAGAAAAATAAGGCAAGAGAAATATATATACATATATATGTATACACACACATATATGTATAATATGACCTCATTTTCATGAAACAAACAAAAAGTGTAGTTTGTGGGGAGAAACGTGGAGAATATATACAGATTGCTGATCTTGTTTGTAGGGAAGTGGGACTTAATCAACAGGTAACATTTAAGGAATTTTCACTTTTGGTATTATTTGATGTTTTCAAATTAAATTAAAACTTTTTATTATCAGTATACATATATAATCTAAACAGCAGAAAAGTTATTTTAATTAAGGAAATAAAAAGTAATTTGAGCAATAGGCTAATTGACTCCAACAAAATCAAGTGAATCATTTTTTAAATCATTCAGATGTGTTTAACTTCTTAAATATTATTTTTTCTCACATATAAACCAATTCTAAAAGTTTATCAGTTAAAACATGAAATAGCAACTAACATTTTGAAAAACTGGTTGTCCCACATAATTACGACACAGACAACTTTGGGACTGAGCTCCTCTAGGGCTGTGCGGCGCACAGTCCACACGCCGTCCGCAGGAGCCCTGGCTGCAGGAATCCACCATCACCAGGCGTTTGTAAGCAATCTGAGATGAAAACATCTCAAACAGAAATCTGTATCTCCACATTACAAGTGAAAAATAAAAGGAAAAAATTTGAACACGTTTTTCTAAATGAATGGAAGAAAAAGCCGTATCAATACGAAATCATAAATATTGGGCTAGTGAATGGGTGCCCTAATCCAAAGGCCTCACCCACCCATGAAGCATTCCTGTAGAGGTTTGCTTGCTAAACAGATGATCCCAAAGCAGCCGAACAATTCACCTTTGAACTGTTTGGAAGGAAGAGAAGGCTCAGGTGTGCATACTGTCACAAAGACGGTCTCATTAAGTGTGACTGACTGATAGACCGACCCACTCATTTCACAAACTTTAACTGAGAGACTATGGGCCTTGGGAGGATAGGGTAAGGATACATACGACATGACCCCACAGCCTAGAACAGGTTTATAAAGTTATAAATAAGACTATTACAATAATAGTAATTATTGTAACCTGAATTGGTAACATTTTCTTTCTCTGAGAAGATAAGGTCTGACATATTTCTGTAGGATAATTTCTATAGGATAATATGAACACATCTTAACCACACACACTTGACCAATAATTAAATCAGTTTTATTTCTAGAGTGGGACTGAATTGAATCCATCAATTTGTCAGGTCCTGTTACCTCCTGGTAGGTGTTCAGTGATTTAAAGAAACGAATTGACAACCTTCAGGCTATTCCTAAGAGCATCACTTTCCATGCTTTCCAAACTGCAGCAGGAGTTTCAGCAGAGAACAGAGAGAGTGAAAGGAGAATTGTCTCCACCGGAACATCCTGTCTTTGCAACTCAGGATATGTTTAGAAGTAGGAGATGATCTGCTTTTTTCCGTTATAGGCACAGGGAAAGGAGAGCCTTCTGTTCCCTGGGCTTTCTGCTCAATCGGAAGCCAAGTACTTCTGAGAAGGGTCAAGATTGATCTTCAATGTATTGATCTATTCCTGTTTATTGTAGCACATTTAATTATTTTTAAAAATACACTATATTTTTTCCTGCCCTTGTTCTGTTCATCATTTCTTGCTGCCTGTACTAGTTTGCTGGGGCTGCCATAATAAACCATCACAGACTGGTTTAGACAACAGAAATTTATTTTCTCACAGTTGTGGAGACTGGAAAGTCCAAGATCGAGGTGCTGGCATGGGTGGTTTCTTCTGCGGTTTCTCCCCTTGGCTTGTGGATGGCCAACTTCTTGTGTCCACAGAGCCTTTCCTCTGTGCCAGCACATCACTGGTGTCTCTCTCTTTTTATAAAAACACAGGTTATATTGGATTAGTGCCCCACCCTTATGGCCTCAGTTAACCTTAATTACCTCCTCTAAGGCCCTGCCTCAAATACAGCACCGTGTGGGGTTAAGACTTCCACACAGGAATTCGAAGGTGAGGTGTAGGGACAATGGAGCAATCAGGCTCCCTCACCCGGATGTCCCGGAGACTATGTATGACTCAGCCGTGTTCATACAACCTTGAGTAAGGGCCCACATGTGCAGAATTAAACTTTCTCATATAACCAGAAGTTCAGATATTGGCACCCCACAGGCTTTGTGTTCACTTAGTATATAAGGGAGTCGCCAGGGTGTGCCGATTGACCACCCCCCAGAATAGAGACATGTCAGACTTCCCCACGACTCCGCTATTGTCTTCTAGCTGCCGGAATCCCGCGTTAACCTGCCTGAACTTGAAGGCTTACAGGACATGAGGGGAGGCACAATTTAATCCAAAACACCATCTGTGTCTGTTTTCCTTTCAAGTCCTGTCCCACATTATCTTTTAATTGTTGCTTCTGTTAATCCTACAGTTTTGGGGGATAGACTGACAAATTTCCTCATAGACAAAAATGGTTATGTTATTGCCCCCAATTGAGGGCTTTCTTCAGATTAATGCTGTGCATTTGGAAGGACAATTGTGTAGATGCTACCAAGGGAATATTTAAATGGTGCCTTTTTTTTAACCCTTCCTTTTACTGAGGGAGGGAAAATTATATTTTGATCCAAAGAGCTGTTGTAGATCATGGGATTTACAAACAAAAATTGCTAATGAAATGTGTCTTATTGGGATAAAGGTAGCACCGCTGGCAACCACCAATTTGTTTTCCTGTATCTATGTTGTGGGTTTTTTAAAGATTCTACATATAAGTAAGAGTTTTATTTTTAATATAGTGAAATATATTAATATTTCTTAAGAATTGGTGCTTTTGCCTTTTGTTTAGGAAATTCTTCTTTAGCCTGAAGTCATAAGTGTATTTACTCATATTTTCATTTCAGTTTCATAAATTTGCTTTGGTTTTAATCTACCTATAATGTATTTTTGTGTTTGGTATAAGGTAGAAATTTGTTTTTCCTCACAAATAGATATATAATTAGCCATTTATTAAATAGCCTTTCCTTTCCTTATATTTTAAAAATGCCACTTCCATAATACATGAGGTTCATCAAAAAAAAAAAAGAGCGAGAAAGAAATGTTTCTTATTTGGCTTTCAGTAAATGTTAAGTCCTTTTGCTTTGCTTTAATACAATTTAAGATATTGTTATTGAAAATAGATTTCTGAGAAGGGGTGCAAGTACATTAGAAAAAAAGTCATAATGTCTCCTAAAGCAGAAATGGGCATCATAATAGCAAAGCACACTTTAAACATTCTTCGTTTTGTCATGGATGCCACTGTCCTAACGATTTCTGAGACACACGCAGAGCAAATGGATCTCTTAGTACTGCAGATAGCTAGTGCTCACTTCCGCCAGCATTGTCTGAACCTGTGGTGATTCTGTATGCTTGCTTTCTTCTTTTTGGGCATTCTCTCAAGGTGCAAATAAATATATGCTCAATTATGTCTTCTTCAAGTCATTGACATCTTTCCTTTTTTCTTCTGAGCTGCAGGTATAGCAACCCAGTATTTCTCTGTAATTCCTCTTTGTTCTTGCTCTACCATCACCAGCAGGAATTCAGAGATATAAAAAAGCCGGATGTGTACAACTTTGTACCAAAAAACAGCTCATTTCTGCAAAGGCCATCAGCTCAGCTGCCTGTAATTCCCTAGGAGTTTTTCTTCTTTCCCCTGTAAATCAGCTTGTTTGTGTGTTTTCTTTTGTTTCAAACAAAGAAATCTGCTTCATACAGCGAGCTAGTTTTGCCAAATTGGAGAAATTACCCTCAGAAAGACTGGAGGGAACAGGAAATTTATCTATTGACTGAAAATTTTAAGTAGCAGTCCTGGAGGTAATTTATATTACAGAAAAAGAAGCATGGGGCTGCCTTGGGATTTACAGGCACTTTTGTTAGAAAGGAAAATATCATACATTTGACCAAAATGGATTGAATGGTTCAATGCACCTAGCATTCTTTTCATCGGTAAACAGTTTGAAAACTCCAGCAAGTGAGAAATGAAACACTGATTTGTTTAAAATGGAAACCTCTCCAATAAATTTAATACTTATCTCAAGTATCAAAGCTTTGATCTACACTCTACAGTGTTCAGAGGGGAGCACACTACTACAGACCTGGTTAGTGACAAATCTGTGCTCATGAACTTTGGGATTCAGTGGAAATGGGCAAAGACATATTTGGAAAGCAATAACTTAGAATTTACAAAGAAGACACATTATCCATATACACTTCAGAAAAGGCATATTAGGGGTCACAGAGCAAGTTTCCTAGTACTTGATACCCACAAAATTCTGGATATAGGCTATCTATCTCGCTGTTGCAACTAAAAGTAAACATTAGGAGGTTAAGTTAAGTGGAACAGAGTGGGCAGTAGGTTGGTAATAGTTAGGCGGTGTTTAAAAGTTGCTTTAAAAACACCTTTTGTTTGTTTGGAGGGTAATTAGCAAGATTTCTGACCCCAGTAGCCATCGTAGACTATAGTAATTTACACATCACTAGTGAGCAATCTCCGGACTCTTAGTAGGCTGTTAATACATGGTAATTTCCTTACTTCCTTTTGAAGTCTTGGTTTTAGAGAATTCAGCAAGGAAGTACCATAAATTAACTGAATTAACTTGCATTTTGACTAATAGGTCTTTCCTATTCCCATATATTTTTAATAGAAATGTGTAATCACTTATTTTATACACATGCACACTTGTATGTATGTGTGTATGTATGTACATATATGATGTACTGTGGAATCTGGGTCATCTCTGTTTTTAATGAACATATAATGAACGTGACAGGTTTTTAACCTGTCCATGTCAGTGTCCTCAGTGGTGGCAGATCTTTACTGGGAACAATAAAGTCATTCGGAGCTGGGTCTCATGGACCTGGCTACCTATTCACCGTTGATCACATTTGATAATAGTCTCAAAGGAAAAAGTGTCCATGATGCTCATACTAGCCACGGAGATGATGCCCTGGCTCACCTTCTCTCTGCTGCAATCACCTTGAACAAGAGAGCAGCAGCAGCTTTTACAATAACTATCACTGGAAGAAAATGTCCAGCTTTCTAGGTTGACTTTGAATGATGTCTCTCATTTGTATGTGTAAGTTCCAGTGTGAATGTGTGTTTACTTTTGGTTTGCTTTAATTAGGAACATGAGTTGAGTCTCGTCTCCTGTAGGAGTATGGCATGGGACCTTAGGCAAACACTGCTATCATCAGCGATTTTTGTGGTATGTCAGTTGTGCAACCAAGAACTCACAGATTAAAAACAAACAAACCCTTTCCTTTTTTTTTTGGTAAAATAGTAAAGAAGCAAAATGTTGTTCTCTTTGGTGATTTTAAACTATTTTAATAATATTCTTAGTAAGCAATTCTGGGTTAGAGATCCAAAACATGTTCAAACAATTTTCTTGGCTTATTTACAATAATTAGCTTTGAGAGTCTTCTTTAGTATGCAATTTTCTAGTTTGTCTGCAAATCAAAACCTATTTATATGTAATTCAGAGAATGTATAATACCTTACTTCAATTTCATCTGGTAAATCAGTAACATCTCTCTTTCTGCCTATAAAAATCAATTCCATGAGTCCATCGTAGTAAATGTATTTTTTTCATTTATTCAGCTAGATTTACCATTTCTAACTGAGCAGAGATAGCAAATTGCTTGCCCAGAATCCATTTTCTCCTTTTTCCTGGGCAATGAGCCCAGCGGGGGTGAACAAGAACAACAACGATATTTCTTCACTTAGGCCAATGAAATATAAGCTGAAGGTTTCTGGAAAATGTCTTCAAAGGCTTCTGTCTTTTTGCTCTGACCCTTTTCTTCTTACCAGCTGCTTGGAATGTAGTCATGATAACTTGAATTCCAGCATTTATTTTAAAACATGAGGTAACCTTAGGATAGATACCAGTGCTGAGAGTGTTAGATTAGAAAGAGAGATGGAGCTTAGGTCCCTGCTGACAGCCTGGAGTACCCACCTTCCAGTTCCTTTCACATGAGAGAAAAAGAAACCCATATATTTTTGCTCCACCGTTACCTTGGACTTTCTATGCAATTGAATGTAATTTCTTATATGCTAAACTCAATTTCATTAGCTTTTATTTATTTTATTATTTATTTATTTGCCAATTTAAGAAAGTCTTATGGCTACCTATTGCTTCTTATAAAACTGTAATTACTGGACTACTACATAGCCTGATCTCTTCTACTGTACCTTGGTCCATTGCTGCAACCATGCTAATTTGCTTAATCCTACTCCCCCCATGATTTATCAATCTGTTTGCAATTTACTCTTATAAAAGATGTTTTCATTTTCTGTATTGGTCATATTCAAATTTAGGTATAAAAATTGCAAGAGAATGATTTCAAAAGAAAGGAAATACAAGCTAGCTCACAAATATAGAACATTTCTTTGGTATTCCAGTTTGCTCATTGTAGAGTATGTTGAAACCAGTGCAGCTGTGCCTGTGTTTTTTGAATGTTTGTAGTTTGCTATTTGCATATGTAACAATACAATTTAAAATTAAAAAATAAGTAAAACTAAAGTAGAAGTAAGAATGGGAAAGATGAAATTTAGGAAGATCATGAAAATCCCACTTTTTAGGAGGACTGTATCTTTTTTTAAAATTAAATTTATTTGTGTGACATTGGTTAATAAAATTGCATAGGTTTCAGGTATACAATTCTACAACACATCACCTGTATATTGTACTGTGTGTTCACTACCGCGAGTCAAGTCTCCTTCCGTCACCACTTATCCCCCCTTTACTCTCTTCTACTCCCCCCTCCACCCCTTTCTCTCTAGTAATCACCATACTGTTGTCTGTGTCTATGAGGTTTTTTTATTTCTTAAAAAGAAGTCACCTTTTTTACGTAGCCACCAATTCCCTGACAGCTGCCAGTGTGTTCTCTGTATCTCTGAGTCTGTTTCTGTTTTGTTCGTTAATTTATTTTGTTCGTTACATTCCACATATAAGTGAAATTATATGGTACTTGTCTTTCTCTGACTGGCTTATTTCACCAAGCATAATACTCTCCAGGTCTATGAATGCTATTGCAAAAGGTAAGATATCCTTCTTTTTCATAGCAGAGTTGTATTCCATTGTGTAATTGTACCACAACTTTTTTATACACTCATCTACTGATGGGCATTTGAGCTGCTTCCAAATCTTGGCTCTTCATAAATAATGCTGCAGTGAACACAGGGGTGTATACATTCTTTAAAAATTAGTGTTTTGGGTTTCTCTGGATAAATTCCCAAAAGCAGAATACTGGGTCATAAGGCAGTTCCATTTTTAATTTTTTGAGGTAATTCCATACTGCTTTCCACAGTGACAGCACCAGTCTGCATTCCCACCAACAGTGTGCAAGGGTTCCCTTTTCTCCACATCCTTGCCAACACTTGTTTTGCATCATTTATTGATGATAGCCATTTCGACAGGAATGAGGTGATATCTCATTAATGTTTTAATTTTCATTTCTCTGATGATTAGTGATGTTGAACATCTTTTCACATGTCTATTGGCCATTTGTATGTCCTCTTTGAAGATGTGTCTGTTTGGATCCTTTACCCACTTTTTAGAATAGATTGTTTGGGGGGTTTTGGTGTTGAGTTATATAAGTTCTTTAAATGTTGCATATTAACCCCTTATCAGAGATACAGTTGGCAAATATGTCCTTCCATTCAGTGGGTTGCCTTTTATTTTTGTTGATGGTCTCCTTTGCTGTGCAAGTACTTTTTAGTTTGATGTTCTATTTGTTTATTTTTTTTTTCTTCTGTTTCTCTTGCCTGAGGAGACACATCAGAGAAATTATTGCTACCAGAACCAAAGGGAGGTGGAAGTCAGTGAGGGAGGAGGGTTTGGCTGGGGTCAGCGGGGGGAGTGGTGGGGAGTAGACATAGACAACTGTAACTGAACAATAATAAAATAGTTTAAAAAAAAGAAAAACAATATCTGAGATTTTATTGCCTATGTTTTCTTCTAAGAGTTTTATGATTTTAAGTCATGCATTTAGGCCTTCGATCCATTTTGAATTTATTCTTGTTTACGGTGTAAGAAAGTGGTCAAGTTTCTTTCTTTTTTTATTTTTGAACAATAGCTATTCAATTTTCCCAACACTGTTTATTGTATTGAATAGACTGTTTTTAACCACATTGTATATTCTTGCCTTCTTTGTCAAATATTAACTGACTATAAAGGTGTGGGTGTATTTATGGGCTCTCTATTCTGTTCTGTTGATCTATATGACTATTTTTATGCCGGTACCATGCTCTTTTGATTACTGTGGCCTTGTAATGTAGTTTGATATCAAGTAGGATGATGATTCCTCCAACTTTGTTCTTCTTTCTCAAGACTGCTGTGGCTCTTTTGTGGTTCCATATAAATTTTTCGAAATACATCATTGGTATCTTGATAGGCATTGTGTTGAAACTGTAGACTTCTTTGGGTAGTATGAACACTTTAATGATGTTAATTCCTCCTATCCATGAACATGGTATATGCTTCATTTATTTGTATTTTCATCAATTTCTTTCTTCAGTCTTATAATTGTCTGAGTATAGGTCTTTTACATCCTTGGTTAAATTTATCCCTAGTTATTTTTTGACCCAATTATAAATGGAATTGTTTCATTAGTTCCTCTTTTTGATAGTTTATTATTGGTGCATAAAAATGCAACTGATATCTAGATATTAATTTTGTATCCTGCTACTTTACTGAATTCACTAGTCAGTTCTAGTAGTTTTTTGGTAGATTCTTCAGAGTTCTGTGTATGCAATACCATGTCATCTGCAAAGTTGACAGTTTTACTTCTTCCTTTCTAATTTGTATGCCTTTTTATTTCTTCTTTTTCTTGTCGAATTGCTGTGGCTGGGACTTCTAGTACTATGTTTAATAACAGTGGTAAAAGCAGACATACCTTATTCCTGAATTTAAGAGAAATACTTTTAGTTTCTACCCATTCAGTATCATGTTGGCTGTGGGGTTGTCATACACGGCTTTTATTATATTAAATTATCTTCCCTCTGTTCCCTCTTTGCTGAGGGTTTTTATGATAAATGCATGCTGGATTTTATCAAATGATTTTTTCCTGCATCTCTCGATATAATCATGTGATTTTTATCTTTCATTGTGTTTATGTGGTATATCAAATTTATTGATTTTTGAATATTGCACCAAGCTTGCATTTCCAGAATAAATCCTACCTGATCATGTTGTATGAACTTTTCAGTGTATTGCTGGATCCAGTTTTCTAATATTTTGTTGAAGATTTTAGCACCTATGTTCATCAGGGATATTAGTCTAAAATTTTCTCTCATTGTAGTGTCTTTATCTGGTTTTGGAATTAGAATAATGCTGGCCCCATTAAATAAGTCGGGAGTCTTCTCTCCTCTTGAATTTTTTGGAAATAGTTTGAAAAGAATAGGTGTTACTTCTTCGAATGTTTGGTAAAATTCACCTTTGAAGCAATCCAGTCCAGGACTTTTCTTTGTTGGGAATTTTTCTTATTACTGCTTCAGTTTCATTAGTTATAATCAGTCTATTCAGATGTTCTGATTCTTCCTGATTCAGGTTTGGAAGATAATATGTTTCTAGGAATTTATCCATTTCATCTAGATTGTGTAACTTGTTAGCATATAGTTGTTCATAATATTTTCTTACAATTCTTTGTTTTTCTGTGGTATCAGTTGTTACTTATCTTTCACTTCTAATTTTATTTATTTGTGTCCTCTCTCTTTTTTCTTAATGAGTCTGGTTAAAGTATGTCAATCTTGTTTATCTTTCCAAAGAACCAGCTCTTGGTTTCATTGATTTTTTGTATTATATTTTAGAGTCTATTTTGTTTATTTCTGCTCTGATCTTTATTATTTCCTTTCTTCTACTTGCTTTGGGCTGTTAGTTTTCTTTTTTCTATTTCCTTTATGTGTAAAGTTAGATTGTTTATTTGAGATTTTTGTTGTTTCTTCAGGTTGTCCTGTAATGCTATGAATTTCCCTCTAAGGACTGCTTTTGCTGTGTCTTATAGATTTGGGGTTGTTGTGTTTTCATTTTAATTTTTTCAAAGTATCTTTTAATTTCCTCCTTGATCTCATTGTTAGCCTATTCATTGTTTAGTAACATGCTAAGGAAGACTACATTACTTTGATAAGGGATGAAATAATGAGCATTTCAAAAACAACAGGAATGAATGAATCTCTGAGAGAACAATTCATAACAGTGGCAATTCAGTTTCCTGAGTTCTTTATTCACTACAAATCTCCGAGTTATCAGAATTATGAAATCTCACAGTAAAGCTCTTGAGACCTTGAAATTGAGGGTTTAAATAAAGAAAGGTAAATTACAGGAGGGATAGAAAGGAGGATGAGCTTCTCTCCAGGAAATGTTTCTGCTACATAAAATATTTCCACTACTTAAAAACCAGTTATGTGTTACATTTCTCATTTGCTGTATTTTCAGTATAGACAACTAATTTCAGAAATGTAGTTCATGCTTTCAGTCAGAGTTACCCCTACTATGTACTTGTTTTTGATCAAAAATATACTCTTTTTTACTAAGTATAAGGGAAATTTTCAAACCTTGGTCTCCCAGTCTGTGATATAAAAGAAGGCAATATCTCATTTAATACCTACATTATAATGATTCAAAGATCTGCCAATGTAGCTAGCAGTTCAGTATCTTTTTCTTAGGTTTATTTACCATTTTCTTCAGCCCCTAGAGTTATTTGTGTATCAGTACTTGTTGCATACCAATGATTTTGGTAACGAGTTTCCATATGGTGGGTGATGGGGTTTCCCATACCAAGCAATTCTCCAGCACCAGCTTACCTGGATATAGCATCAGATCCCACAGGTTCAGGGCTCAGTCCTATAAGACTTCCCACCAGGTCCCCCCTTCAGACACTCTTTCAGACACTGTGCTTCTGAACAACAGGCTATAAGTCAGAGGCTCCAAAGACCCCTTCCCTGCATTTGATTAGTTTGCTAGATTGGCTCACAGAACTCAGAGAAACATTTTACTTACTGTCAATAGATCACTACTTTATTTTAACAGTATATAGTTCAGGAACAGCCAGATGGAAGAGGTGTGTAGGGAAAGGTATGGAGATAGAGCATGGACTGTCCATGCCCTCTGAGGTGTCTTCTGCCCAAATTTCCAGGTGTTCACCAACCCTGAAACTCTTCGAACCCTATCCTTTTGGGTTTTTAGGGAGGCTTCATTAGACAGTTATGATTGACTAAATCATTGGCCATCAACATTGGAATAGGCTTGGAGTGTCTGAAGGACAGCAAGGGCAGTGTGATTAGGTTATCATGAAGGAAGGAAGGAGTTTTAGGAGGAGTTGGAGAGGCAGGCAGGGGCTAGGGTTTCTAGGTCTTTGTAGAGAGACCACAAATTTGGGTTTTATTCATAGAAGAAGCCAGTGGAGAGTTTTATGCAGGAAAGTGATTTATACTTCAAAATGATCACCCTGGCTGCTCTGTGAGGCATGGAATATGGGGGATGGAGGGGGAAGGGAAGTATGAAAGCAAAGAGGTCAGTTTGGGGGCTGTTACATTATTCCAAGTAAGAGAACAAGATGGTCTGGAGTAGTGCTGCATCAGTAGAGATGTAGATCTTACTTGAAAATAAAGTTGTTAAAAAATGACATTTAACCTGCTAAGTGCGGTCCTTAGGGAGTGTTTACTATTGACACAGATTATGCCGAATATGAGGGCATTGGACTCGAACTCCAGGGCTGTGGTGTTCACAGAGACACCAGACTTAGCAATAGACATGGCTGTGACCGTCAAGTCCAGGGCTAGCTTTTGTCACCCAATTAATGTTTATTCCAGAAAACAAGTTTTTGTGTGTTTTATTCAATCGTCATAACACCTCCGTTAGCGCTGAGGAGGATATCCCATTCATTAGCATAGGACAAAAAAAGAAAAACAGCAAATAATTAAGTTTTCACTTAAAAATTTCTGGAAGAGTAATTTGGCATGGAGGGATTATTAACGACGCACACATTCAGGACATATGATTCGCATCTGCCTGGCTGTACACTTTTGTCTCAGCTGAGGTATTTTCTGGCTGATTTTCCCTCACAGATCCTAGTCTGCCTGTTAGGTGGAAGTGAGTTTGTGTTATTATCTTCTAATCTGAGTTCAGATGAACTGGTGTACTCACAGGGAATAACATTGTAAACCTCCCCCAGATTTATGTTGGAAAAGGAAAGTTCCCTGTCACATCTAGTAGCAGTCTTTTCCTGGTATTTCTCTGTGTATAAAGGGAAGCTGAGCTCTAATGCTGTTATGTGTTAGAGATTATGGGTTAGAAATACAGATTAAATATTCCTTTGGACCAAAGTCATAAATTGCTCTAAAATAGCAATTAGTCCCATTGATGCATCAATTTGCACAATTTTTGAGGAATCCATTTATTCAGTCCATTTATTTAAGAAACCGCAAGCTTCTTTCCAAAAGTTATTGAGCTGGTAGCAACCAAGGAAAAGAAGCCAATATATGCATGGTTTATGCTCCGAATCCTTAAATATTTATATTCCTTTCTTGGTGGGAAACTGGGATATCAAGTGTTTTGTTTTCCTTACCTTCTAAATGTAGAAAAATTTGACAGTTATTTTCTATCCAGTAGAGTCACACTTTACAATGGATTCCAAGTCATGAAATTAATTAAGCAGGAAACAAAGTAATTAGCATGTGTTGAATTCCTACTTTGTGCTAGGCATGTTTCATACATATCTTTTAAAAATACATTCCACTTTAAAGTCATTTCTAGTTTAAAGAAAAGTTGCAAGAATAGGACAGAGAACTCCCAAATACCCTTCACCCAGATTCAGATTTGCTTTACAATGCTCTTTCACTCTAATGTATTTTTTTCTGAGCCAATCAAAAGTGGGTTGCAGACCTAATCCTTTAGCCTTCCATTTTCAATAGTTAACCTATTTTTTACCTATGTTTTTCTAAATACAAGGATATTCTCTTATATATCCATAGTATACTTATCATATATGGGAAATTTGACATTGATACAATATTTAATCAAATCTATAGTCCACATTCCTACTTTTTATCAATGGTCCAATCATATCTTTTGTAGCATCTTTATTCCTTCAGCTCAGAGTGTAGTATTGATTTCAGTGGTTCGGTCTCTTCCATCTCCTTTATCAGAACAGTTCTTTAGTCTTGTTTATTTAGTCTTTCATGACTTTGACATATTTTAAGAATATAGATCAGTTATTTTATAGACTGTTTCTCAGTTTGGATTTTTTTCATAGTTCCTCCTCATTAGATTTAGGTCTGCATTCCTGCTCAGAATACCACAAAAGTCCTCATGTTCTTATCAGGCTCATACATCTGAATGCACAGTATATTCATCTGTTCCTCTTTAGAGATGCTCATTTTGATCTACCAGACAAAATATTGCTTTTTTCCATTAAAAAATGTATATTTCCCCCATTGAAAATAATGAGCAATCTCAGGGATTTTATTCAATGCTTAAGACCCTGTATATATAATGATTTTCATCAAACTCCACCCTCCCAATAGATTTAGCATCTATTGGTGATTCTGACCTGAAGTGATCTTAACTTTTACGGTGGCAAAATAGTTATTTTCTATTTTGGGCACTCCCTCCACACTTGTTCATTGGAATTCTACTGCAAAGAAGAACCCTACTTTTGCCTCTAAGTGTATTTATATATTATCAGTATGGACTCATGGATATCTATTTTATTCAGTGGGTTATAATCCATTACTATCATTAATTTTTAAAAAATATTTTATTTATTTATTTTCAGAGAGGGGGGAGGGAGGGAGAAAGAAAGGGATAGAAACATCAGTGTGGTTGCCTCTCAAGCACCCAATATTGGAGACCTGTCCCACAACCCAGGCACGTGCCCTGAGTGGGAATTGAACCAGAGACCCTTTTGGTTCACAGTCCAGCACTCAGTCCACTGAGCCACATCAGCCAGGACACTATCATTAATTTTTATGCACAAATTTTTCTAGATTTGGTCTGTGGGAACCTCTTCAAGCTAGCTCCGGGGTGGGAGGTTTAGTGTGTGTATGCATGTGCTTGTGTGTATGTGTTGTTTATATTTTCTTGAGGTACTTTTAAAAATTTGTAATTCTAGAATAATTTACCAGAAATATTGCAAAGAAAACAGAGAATTCATTCCTACCACCACTACCGTCATCATGACTGTACTAATTTTCTAGGGCTGCCATAGCAAAGTACAGCAGTCCCCCCTTAGCCGGCAGGGATACTATTGTTCTAAGACCCCCATTGGATGCCTGAAACTATGGATAGCACTGAACTCTGTAGATACTCATTTTCCTGTACATATATACCTTTTCACTTAAAGGAAGACTTTATGGCTGCTTCTTAGTGTGTGCAAATTATCAGCATCACTACTCTGTGCTTTGGGGCCATCACTAAGTAAAATAAGGGTTACTTCAACACAAGCACTGAGATGCCCTGACAGTCAATTTGACAACTGAGATAGCTACCTGGTAGCATTTACAGCACGGATATGCTGGACAAAGTGATGATTTACTGCCGGGGTGGGATGGAGCGGGACAGCAGGAGATTTCGTCACGATACTCAGAGCAGATGCAACTTAAAACTTATGAATGTTTATTTCTCAAATTTTTTTCTGTTTAATATTTTCAGACTGTGGTTGACCAGGGGTCACTGAAACTTTGGAAAGCAAAACTGGGTAAAAGGGGATCGCTGTACCTCAGACTGGGTAGGCTAAACGATAAATGTATTATCTCACAATTCTGGAGGCTAGAGATCCAAACTCAAGGTGTTAGCAGGGTTGATCCCTTCTGAGGACTGTGAGGGAAGGATCTGTTCCGGCTCCCTCCTTGGCTTGTAGACAGTAATCTTCTCTCCAGGTCTCACCACATTGTCTTCCCTCTATTCACTCTCTGCATCTAAATTTCTCCTTTTTGTAAAAGGATACTTAGCATATTGGGTTAGGGCCCATCCTAACGATCTCATTTTAACTTGATTACCTCTGTAAGATCCCACCTCCAAATGAAGTCACTTTCTTAGGTACTGGGGGTTGAACATCAACATAAGAATTTTCAGGAAACACAATTCAACTCATAACAATGACCTCTGTAAGAAACCAAATTCACTTATTTCTGTGTAATCTTCCTGTGTTGCTTTCTGAAAAAACTAAGCAGACTTATTAACTTATCCTATTTTTCCTCCAAAGTTTTTTCCACTTTGCTCTTTACACTTAACAATATAATCTAGAAAACACTTCATAACAATATGTAAACATTTTCCTCATTCTTTTTTTTTTTTTACAGCTGCATAGATAGCAATGTGTAAATGTGTCACCATTTATTTAACCCATCTCCTGTTTGCTTATGTAGGTACTTTCCAGTATTTTTCAGTTATAAATCATATTACAATGAATGATCACTCACGTGTGTATTTTCATACTGTTTGAAGTGTATCATCAGCATAAATTCCAAGAAGTAGTAGGATTTGCTGGGTGAAATGGCAAGTGTGTATGTAGTTGTATAGATATTGTCAAATTCCCTCCGTAGGCTTTGTACTATTTTTTTATTTTTTTATTTTTTAATTTTTTATTTTTATTTTTTTAACTATATTTTATTGATTATGCTGTTACAGTTGCCCCACTTCCCCCCTTCTTTCCCCCCTCCCCCTTACCCCCCTTTCCCCTCCCTTTAGTTTTGTCTATAGGTCATACACATACGTCCTTCTGCTCCTGTACTTCCTATACTATTCTTAACCTCCCCCTGTCTGTTGTCTACTTCCCATTTATGCTACTTGTTCTGTGCCCCATTCCCACCCTCTGCCCCTACCACTCCCCTGGTGATATTCCTCCATACCTCATATAACTCCCTTCAACATTTCATACAATAAAGGCTGGGTGGTGATGAACTTCTTGAACTTGACTTTATCTGCAAAGCACTTTATCTGCCCTTCCATTCTAAATGAAATCTTTGCTGGATAGAGTATTCTTGGATGTAGGTCCTTGCCTTTCATGACTTGGAACACCTCTGTCCAGCCCCTTCTTGCCTGCAAGGTCTCCTTTGAGAAATCAGCTGACAGTCTTATGGGGATTCCTTTGTAGGTAACTGTCTCCTTTCCCCTTGCTGCTCCCAGGATCCTTT